>PITA01003860.1:32200-121391 GCA_004023965.1 Spilogale gracilis | reverse complement strand
AGGTGAGGCAGAGGGGCCAGGTAGGATTTCTGAAGTACCTCTCAGGTCTTCAGTTGCTGCTGCTTATAGTGGATGTGACACCCTGACAAAACTGTTTTTCTTTTCAGCTTCAGCAGTTGATATCTGTACAGGTGAATGAAGAGAGATGTTTTTTTCCTGCCTTTTCATTATAAACTAATGTGACCATTTTTCTCTTCAGTAGATTCAGGTTTATTGGAAGAATCTTTTGAAGGTGGTCTTATATAAATACTCCCCTATTGCCCTTCCTTTTGTTTCTGGTAGCATTAAACATGATTTATAAATTGCATTTTCATTTTATAGGCTGTCCTGCAGTTACAAGACTAGTCTTTATTATGAACCTACCACAGCAATTTTGCTATTTCTTTCAGCTGCATTTGCTGTATTTCTGACCAAATTATTTGTAGCAGAAACTGAGTTATAGTATCATTGCTATATTTATAACTGGATTGTGTGGTTTTCTCCATGTAGACAAAAACAGGATCTTGAGAATAGATAGCTAGTGTTGTTAGGCCAGTTGGAGCTTTGCTTTCTGGACTGTTTTTGCTAAGCGTAGTATGAGAACACAGCTAACTTCATCTGTGGCTATCAAAATATAATGGAGTTAGGTGAATGATAGACAAGCTTAGATGGGCATTTGAAGCATGGACATTTGAACATGTAGATTATTTTTTTTTTAATCTGTTAGGGTAGCTTTTATTTTTATTTATTTTTATGTTCAGTTAGCCAGCAAATAGTACATCATTAGTTGCGTATAACATCCAGTGCTCATCCCAACACGTGCCCATCACCCGGCTATACCATTTCCCCATCCTTCTCCCTCCCCAAACCTCAGTTTGTTTCCCACAGTCCAGAGCTCTCATGGTTTGTCTCCCTCTCTGATTTAGATTGTTGGTTAATAGGACTTGTGGTCTGACTCAAGTATGAGCCATCATTAGGGCCTTCTCTTCACATTTCATGCATAGACATGGGCTTAAACCTAGTAAATTTGTTCAGAGGGGACTGTGCCATTTTACTTCTTCCCTTGAGGTTACCCTGGGAGAGCTGGTAGTTAAAGTTGTGTTTGAGAAGTTTATTCTTCCTTTAATCTTTGAAACAAACTATTCTTATGGTAAACATAAGCAAGTTGTTTTAAAATTTAGACCAATTTAGCAAATTTGGTTTGTAATAGATAAATGTATTATTTTAGCAACTCTTTGATGCTAATCATGCTATCGTTATGATGGAGTAGCTGCTTATAGACTCTGGTGTGTTTGCTGTAGTCCATTTACCTCTGTGCATTTAGTGACTTATGTAAGTATGGAACCTCTGTTTTTGCATAACCTTTATGAAACACTGGGTGACTCACATTTTTGGTTTGTTAGTTTCAGTATCTCTTTTCATGCCGAGTCTTATGTACCACCTTCTTTGTTTCTTATTAATAAGATGTTAAATAATAGTATAATTTAAGGATACTAAAGGGAATAGGAGGTTATAACAACAGAACTGAAAACCATTGACTAAGTTTAGAAAAGTTTAGTGCTGCAGGCTGTCCTTGCGTCTTGGTTAAATTTATGCAACTCAAAAGAAAAAATTCTGTCCTTTATATTATTTTATTAGATGTCCTTCACGTGCATGACAGTTTATCTTAAATATTTCCACGTGCATTTGGGGTAGTTAGGACACTGGATTTTGTGTGTCTTTCTCCTTCAAGTAATGCTGGTTATAGTTAGATGAATTTAAATTTATTAACTTATAGTCTCAGAAAATTTAGATTGATTGACATTCTGGCATTAGCAGTATAGTGTATTCTTGAGTGCACAAAAAAAGATGTATTGTGAAACTTTAGAATTGAGTAGAAAGAGATCATCTGTAGTGGCTTCAAAAAAAAAAACTGGGAAGAGCTTTTACAAAAGCAGCAGGAAGTACTTACTGAATCAGCACTGGTCTATTGTGTGGAGGGGTTTGCAGATTTCTAATTAAGCCACTGAATACTTACAGTCCTCAATTCACATGGAAAAATTTTAAAGTGGTGGTGAGGCGCGTGTATGTTCCTGTGTTTTTATGGGGCAGCTGCTTGTAACGACTTCATAGTGAAAATTAGAAAAAAATAATGTATGTGGAAACAGCAAGAAAAATTGAAATAGTGTCTTAAAAAAAAAAAAAAGGTAGAACAACAACCAAAAAGTCACTCCATGTAATTTCTAGATCAGACAAAGGGATGGCCAGAGCATAATAGGAGCATGTAGAAGCCTGTTGCTAAATCAGAAATGAACAGGAATGCAGTTCAAAACCTCATTTACTACTCTTTAGTCTGTTGCCCTAGAGACAGACTTAACATATTGACTTTGGCAACTCCAGGGTATCCTGCCATGTCTGCAGTTTTTTAAGTGAAAATCTGAATTTGTGACTTAAAAATGTAAGTTTACTGTAGTCATGCAACCAATTACATTTGTGGTTGGGTGGGAATTTCCAGGAGGTTCTAAGTCATCTTATGGAAAATAATGAAATAAATAGATCAAATAAAGAATTCTGATTCTAAAAAGTTCAAAAAGGAAAACACAGTAAATGAAAGCAAGACTTAACTGAAAACCCAGTGTAGGAGCTGTTGAGACTTATTTAAATTTCAGGCGCCATCTCACTTTGTAGCATGAATGAGGTAACTAGAGAACATAGATAACAAAATTAATAGTCAGGGAAGTGCTTAAAATAGTTTAAAGGTTAAAACGAGAGAGTTAGCCTAGAATGATCAAGATCCCATCCAGTTCTAATTTTAAAGGATTCCTTAGAGCAAGTGAGCTTTTCAGCTTTCTTTTAAACCAACTCTGCTATGCCTTGCCTTCTGGCATTATTATTAGTTGCAGTGAAAATGACATTTCAGAGATTTTCTTTGAAAAATACAAATCCAACTAGGGATTGTCTAAAAAGTGTCAAATGGAAAAAAAAATCATGGTGTTGGGAGAAGGGGCTTGAAGACTGGACAGCTGTAATGGAAATGAATTCTCTTCCCTGCAGTGCTATTTTTCAAGACCACCTGCATCAGAAACACCAGGGTGCTTATTTAAAATGCAGATTCCTATTCCCAACCCACAACCACTGATTTTGATTTCCTGGGGCTGGGACACAGGAATCTGTATTTTGAAAAAGTTCTGATGTCCACTTAGTGTTTGAGGGAAACCACTTCCAAACTGTAAATGCAGATCTTAGCTATTAAGCCATTCAGTTTTAATGTTTCAAATCTCTCTTTCCTCTGAGTATGACTTTAGAGGTGGTATTTTGGGTGCCTGGGTGGCTCAATGTGTTGGGCATCTGCCTTCTGTTCAGGTCATGGTCCCAGGGTCCTGGATCAAGCCCCACATCAGGCTCCCGGCTTAGCCTCTAGGGAGCCTGCTTCTCCCCCTCCCTTTGTCTGCTCCTCTACTTGTGCTCTCTCTGTATTTCTCTGTCAAATAAATAAATAAAATCTTTAGAAAAAAGTAGTATTTCATCCTAAAAATATTATTTAATAGAAAAAGATTGCATAGATGCTAGAATTTGGGCCACTGCACAGGTAAGGTGCTTGTGTGGGGAGAAAAATTTTCATGGAAAACGGTTTTATGTTTGTGATGTAATCCCATATCAGATTAATGATTGAAACGGTTTTAGGCAGAATATTTAGGGAGAGTGACAGAATCATTTTGCACTATATTTTTATTCTTCTGTTAAAAAAAAGGTATTCTAATTGAAATAGAAAAAATATTTGATTAAGAATCAAATCCCTCCTTTCCTACCAAAGGATCCTATTTATAACTTTTTTGGCATTTAAGTATTATTGCTCATGTATATCATCATCAGATTTTATTCTTTTTTTTTAAACAATTTTATTCATTTATTTGAAAGAGAGAGAGCAAGAGAGCAAGAATGAGCTGGAGGGGAGGGGGAAAAGGGAGGGGAGAGGGAGAAACAGACTCCCAGATAAGCAGAGAGCCTGATGAGGGACTTGAATTCAGGACCTGGGATCATGACCTGAGCCAAAGGCAGACACTTAACAACTGAGCCACTGAGGTACCCCTTTAGATTTTATTCAAAAATATGAATGACCGAAACTCAAATGACACATAAACTTCATCTAATATTTTTTAAAAACAGTTTTTGATGCTATGATCTCTGCTATTTAAATACTGGATTAGCAGACTTAGGGAATTCAGCCAAAGATCAGAGTAGCCCACATTGACTTTGCTCAGAGTCAGAGGGCCTTTTAGGAGGGAATGATCTCCCGTAT
This sequence comes from Spilogale gracilis, assembly GCA_004023965.1. Classification (NCBI taxonomy): domain Eukaryota; kingdom Metazoa; phylum Chordata; class Mammalia; order Carnivora; family Mephitidae; genus Spilogale; species Spilogale gracilis. The sequence continues at coordinate 117,133 of PITA01003860.1, read as the reverse complement.
CCCTGGATGTGCTATATGTATTCAGTACATATAGCTATATGTACTGAAGTACATTTAACTAGATGTGCTATATGTATTCAGTAAGTACGCTACCTGGTCAACTTGCCCAAATTACATTTCAGCAGAATCTCAGCCTGTGCCTTTGATTTTTCATTTTGGAAAGATAGCCACCATCTCCTTTTGGTTGTTTAGATGCAGCTGAACTTGGGCCCTACTCCAGGACATGCTGGTTTTCTCACGGTCCGCCCAGGTAGAGCTCGGGTGTGCCCTTGTTGGCAATGAGTCTGTGCCAAAACATATCTCATTTGCTCAGATGCATTCCAGCTCTTCTCTATGCCCAAGGCCTTTACTGTAGTGGAAAATTTATAACACAGTACCCCCCCCCCATCAGGTCAGCATTTCTATATAGAATTGGGGAAGAGGTTCACTACCTATTTGCTGAAGGGCAAATTTGTTGTAGAAAATCTATTCAAGCCCCTTCTAAATAGTAGTTAGTATATATCTCTTGTGTTAACTTGAATATTTAAACTTGGTCCATTTTGCAGACTTGAGCAGTGGCATTGATTTCAATTTTTTAGCCCCTAGTAAACCTTTAAAGAGAAGGCTTCACTTCTAGAAATCCTCCCTGCAATGAGAAGGATGCTTAGATGAAGTTCATTAGGTCTTATAAGTGCATGGATCATTGTATTGAATAAGGGTCTGGTGTATACGTGAGTTGGGTAGTGAATAAAGCAAGTTGGTATCCTAAGTTGAACAGTTTCTTGAACTATTTTTTCAAGTGGCTTATTTTTTAAAGATTTCAGTTATTTACTTGAAAGAGAAACAGAGAACAATCGGGGGTGAGGGGCAGAGGAAGAAGTGGCTCCTGCTGAGCAGGAGCCTGATGTCTCCATCCCAGGATCCTGAGATCATGACCTGAACCGAAGGCATCCGCTTCGCTGACTGAGCCACCCAGGTGCCCCGCTTGAGAAGTTTTAATTCACTTTGAAAAGTTGCTTGTCTTAGGATGCCCCTTTGGGATATTCCAACATCTACTTTGGGTTTGTGCTTTGTAAATCGTACTGTAGCTCTTAATGATTTTTAAAGAAAAATTTTTCATTGATAAGTTTTATGTTATAATTTGCAGTTAAATAATGGCAGTTATTCTGAGTACATCTCTCAAATGATGTATTCATTTCATTCATATAGGAATGTTTGATAATGAGGTAGACACTGCTTAAAGCTTGAATGGTTAAAAGTTTTAAAACTTTGCCTTTTAATTTATTTGGAAGTTTCTGAACAGTTACTTAATAAAAACACATATATACTCATTGATTGAGGAGCAGTGACTAGTTCTAAGTTTGATGCTTAATGTCTGTTTTGTTTTCTGGACAACGCTTGTGACTCAGAGCTCACTTCATTAACCTCTCGCTATTTCCCTCTATGCTTGACTTCTTGAACATTAGCTTTTTTTCTGCCTGCTGCTTGTACACTTGGCCTGCATTATATCCTTCACGGTTTAATAGAGATATGTGATGGTAACAAAAATACTCCTTTTATACAATGTGGGTAGATTTAAAACCTTTCTTATTGGTGCATTCTTGGCTGAAACAGCAATCCACATACGGTTGTGAAAAGGTCAAAATTCCACATGGAAGGGACGCCTGGGTGGCTCAGTTGGTTAAGCCACTGCCTTCGGCTCAGGTCATGGTCCTGGAGACCCGGGATCGAGTCCCACGTCGGGCTGCCTGCTCGGCGGGAAGCCTGCTTCTCCCTCTCTCGCTCCCCCTGCTTGTGTTCCCTCTCTGGCTGTGTTTCTCTCTGTCAAATAAATAAAATCTTAAAAAAAAAAAAAAAAAAAAAAAATTCCACATGGAAGAAGGAGGTAAGTAAGAAAGATCAGTGAAGTATCACTTAAGTGAGCAAATGTATCTGGTATAGTCTGGTGTAAGAATTGACCAAGGTCAGTGCTGAGCAGTTAAGCTATCTTTTGTGAGACTGCATGCAAGACTCATAAGGTATCTTGAAACTAGAAAAGGGCAAGGGAGGGAAAGAAAGAAAGACTAGGTTGGAAATTATTTACCTGTCAATATTTATGCCTCTAATAGTTAAATAGCCTAAAAACCTAAAAGAATGGGGGAGCTGTAAATGCTGGGGGGCAGAACTAAATGTGAGACAGTAGGAAATAGAAGGAAGATGGTATCGTAAAAGAGCTCTTTACAACACTCTTTTATCATAGCCAAAATGTTTTCAGAATGGAAGTGAATATTCCCTAAACTAACGAGCCTGTAAGAATTTTTTTTAGCCATCAGATGATGGGAAGAATAAACCCTGACAGAATCGTTGGCTGAGTTGTACCAGAATAAAGGAGGCAATGATTTATTTTTTTGTGAAAGGAGCACAGAGCTGATTCTTGACCTTTGTGCTGTCAGATCTATCTTGAGGACGTCATTTTGCCCTGATAGACAACAATCCATCATTCTTGGCTGCTTCTACCTCACAGGTGGCTAAAGAACAGAGCTGTGTGTTAGGAACCCAAGTGTCTCAGAGATTCACTGTGTTGGTAAAGCGGAGAGGCTGCAGAGAATCTGTGGCAGCTTAATATTCTGTCCTCTCAGTGATGAAGGTGGATTATGGGCTGCACCATTTGGCCAGGACCAGAGTTCCCCATAGCCTTCCACACCAGGGTCCTCCTGAGCTCCCTCTCCCCTGCTGTGATGAGTTTTACCTGTGCAGGCTGGATTTGGGCTGCTGTCCAATTCTGGACAAGCTTGGAGATAACACTCTAGCCTCAACTTTTTTTTTTTTTTTTTACTTCTAGCCTCAATATTGCCATTTCTTACCATTCACATTATTGAAAAAATTGCAGTGTCTGAGCATTTTCCTAGAGGCATCCTGAAATGACGACTAAGCGCCTATAGAGGTTGTGTTGTCCTTTGGCTTATCTTCATGCCCTTATCTTCAGTCTCTTGTCAGACTGTTGTTCTAGCTTCCCATCTTCTAGTTCTCAGGACAGGAAGTTTCTACTGCTTCTGCAGGTCTTCTCCTTGACCTTTGACCTAAGTCTAGAGTATCCAGGCATTTTTCTCTTTTCTTTCTTCTGACTTCTTTTTTTTTTTTTTTTTTTTTAAGATTTTATTTATTTGACAGAGAGAAACACAGCCAGAGAGGGAACACAAGCAGGGGGAGTGAGAGAGGGAGAAGCAGGCTTCCCGCCTGCTGAGCAGGGAGCCCGATGTGAGACTCGATCCCGGGTCTCTGGAATCATGACCTGAGGTGAAGGCAGTCGCTTAACCAACTGAGCCACTCAGGCGCCCCTCTTCTGACATCTTGAGAAGAATTCTGTGCGTACATGAATTTTATTTTTTTTCTTTTTTTCTGGAAATAGGGTACATACACTTTCCCCAGACTTTCCTAGGGCTCCATAATCCCAAAATGTTTAGAGCCACAGATCTCAAATAAGCTTATTTCTTATTTTCTGATTAACGCTATAGGGTATTCTCTCTCTGCAGTCTTATTAATTCCTTATCAGTAATATATATCCACCTGACCTTCACTATTTTGTATCCTCTTGCTGACCTTTCTGGAATCAGGCCATTCTTAATTTTTAAAATTTTATTATTTCTTTTTTTTTTTTTTAAGATTTTATTTATTTGACAGAGAGAAACACAGCCAGAGAGGGAACACAAGCAGGGGGAGTGAGAGAGGGAGAAGCAGGCTTCCCGCCGCGCAGGGAGCCTGATGTGGGACTCGATCCCAGGTCTCTGGGATCATGACCTGAGCCGAAGGCAGTCGCTTAACCAACTGAGCCACCCAGGCGCCCCATAAAATTTTATTATTTCTTAATATTATAATTTTTTTCTTAGAGAAGGAGAGAGGGGGTGGGACAAAGGGAGAAGGAGAGGGAGAGAGAGAATCTTAAGCAGGCTCCATCCCCAGCCTGGAGTCCAGTGCAGGGCTTGATCTCACCACCCTGGGATCATGACCTGAGCCGAAATCAAGAGTCAGACAGTTAACCAGCTGAACCACCCACGTGCCCCACTCTTCCTTAATTTTTTAAAAGCTGTATAATTTGCCACAACCAAGCTTCCTGAATTTCATCACTCTGCCTGTGACAGCTAGATGTGTCATTTCCGTCCATTAGCCACACTCAAGCCTTTCTAATTCATATTTGCATTAAAAAAAATATAAAACTCCACATACACGTTTTATTATAGGCGCCCCTGACTACATTTTTTTTTTTTTTTCTTAGAATAGGATGTTTTTTCAGTATGTAAATGTGGTTCTTCTCTACCTTTAAGAAAGTCTTCCTCTCAGGTCATGATCTCAGGGTCCTGGGATCCAGGCCTGCATCAGGCTCTCTGCTCAGCCTCTGCCTACTTGTGATCTCTCTGTCAAATAAACAAATAAAATCTTAAAAAAAAAGTCTTCCTCTATTTCCTTCATCAAAATTACGTCTAATAAAGACATCAGAATCTTGTAGTTATAGTATGCTAGTTGTTGATATGGGCAACCATCTCATGGGTCGGTACAACCATTTCCCCTCTTGAAATCAGTTTTAATTATCTCCTGAGTAAATAAAAAAACACCTGGTGAAAATTGTCTATGAAGGATTATGTTCTTTAAAATGTTTCATGATTCCGAGTATGACCCTCTTCCGAGTCAGATCACCTTTACTCTGTGTCTAGGAACATTCCAAGTTGGTTTTCCACATCACACTTCTTTCTGTCTGCTTATTCTATCCCTAGCTACTTGATGTCAGGTGCTGCTTCATTAGTAGGCATTACTGTGCATGTCACACAGCCAGTTGGCACCACATTCTTGGCTCCTTCTGATGCATCTCTTTCTAGTTGGCTGGCAAATTAAATCTGTTCATTGAGATGGGTCTGTGTGTGTGTATGTGTATGTGTTTGTATTTATTTATATGTGTATTCTGGCAGAGGATGCAGTAGAGGAGTTGGGCTGATTAAAAACAATCATCTCTCTTCTATTTTCCTTAGTTTTCCTTTTTCATCATTTTGTACCAAGCAGATCATGGGCTTTATTATTCAGTTTTTATGCCTGTCAGTCAGTTATTTGTTAACTTTTGGGTCAGTATTTTCAGCATTTTATTATTGGAATAATAAGAAACAATATTTATACTTATATATCCATTCCTCATATTCATAGTGACAATATAAGTTAGCTTGCCTAAAAGTATCTAGGGTAAATAAGGGGTTGCTTATTATATGCCAGGCAGTGTTCTGGCCCCCCCCTTTTTTCTGGGTCCTTTTTTAATTCCCACAACAACACTATAAGGTAGTTGCTATTACTATCTCTGTCTTACTAATGAGGTAATAGATACAGAGAGGTTAAATGACTTGTTTAAGATCACACATCTAAAAGTGACCGTATTATTTAGAATGGGTTAAGCTTTGGAGTGCCTGAGGTGCTCAGTCAGTTAAGTGTCTGACTCTTGGTTTTGGCTCAGGTCATGATCTGGGGGTCATGGGATGGAGCTGTGCATCAGGCTTCAATGGGCTTTGCGCTTAGTAGGGAGTCTGCTTGAGAGTCTAGGCTCTCTTTGCTCCTCCCCACCCTGCCCCCCACATTCACTCTGTGTTTCTCAAATAAATAATCCAAAAAGCACAGTAGGTTAAGTTTTGGTACAATAATAGAGAACCCTCAAATTTGAGAGGCTTAACACAGCAAAGACTTACTTTTCACTCATGAAGCGTGGCCAACATGGAGTCCTAGGGGGTTCTTCTCATTGTAGTTACTGAGAGAGACCCAAGCTGACAAAAGGTCTGTCTCAATTCATACTTTTAGAAGAGGAATGGGAAGTCAAGCTCTGTCTCTTAAAAGTTACTTGAAGTTACCAGGAGCCCTTAATTGCTTCATATTTAAATGGGAAAAGTAGTAGCATCTATCATACAGAGTTATATCATTGAAAGGGATTTTTTTTCTGGGGCGCCTGGGTGGCTCCGTTGGGCGACTGCCTTCAGCTCAGGTCATGATCCCAGAGACCTGGGACCGAGCCCCACATCGGGCTCCCTGCTCGGCGGGAGGCCTCTTCTCCCTTTCTCACTCTCCCTGCTTGTGTTCCCTCTCTAGCTGTGTTTCGCTCTGTCAGATAAATAAATAAAATCTTTTAAAAAGAAAGAAAAAAGGAAAAAAAGGGATTTTCAAAATTTTTTGTATTACTGTTAGAATAATGAATATGATATACATAATAAATGTTGAATAGATGCTGCTACAGTTTTTTTTATGATTTTTGTCATGCTACAGAATAAATGGCATCTCTAAGAACTTGACTATAAACAAAATCGTTGTCTGTATGGATATCACTGTGTATGTTAAGCCAGATTATTGTAGTGCTTGGGTACCGTTTAATGTTTATGTGTTTTCATTTGTATTCATTAAGAATTAGAGCAGTGTTGTACTAAGTCTTATTTCCACAGTAAAATTATAGGTGGAATCCTGTTTTAAGAATATGAACATACAAGAACTTGTTGATTTGATTATTAAAAATATCCATCCCCAGAAAACCCAATACATTTGGCAATATCTGGAGACATTTTTCATATTGGACTGGAGGAGATGCCAATCTAGTGTCTCAAGGCCAAAGATCCTGATAAACATCCTACAGTGTACAGAACAGCCACCCTCTTCAACCAAGAATTATCAGACCCAAATGTCAAAAGTGGCAAGGTTGAAAAACCCTGACCTGAAAACAGAAATCAGTATACCATGGATTGCTCTAAGTAGAAGGAAATCGTAGAGTGCAGGTAGATTCCTGCTGTGGTAAATACCACTGTAATGACCTATTGGAAATAGTATGAGGCTGTTTCCAAACATTGCTAAGCAGCACATTCTAGTAAAGGTGTGCTGTGAGGTATAGCAATATCTATTAAATGAGAAGTCTAGTTTTAAGAAATGTGTTAATTTATCCCCATGAAAGGAGCTATTAGGATATCTCTGTATATAAAATCTGATATAAAAAGTGTTTTTCACCAAAAGTGATTTTCTTTAACCACCATGGCAGTTTTGTGTTAATTTGCTTACTAGGAGAACTGGAAGATTGTGGTACTTGATCTGAGATCATATTCTAGATCAGGGGTCTCTGCTTTGAACCATGGATATTTTGGGCTTGAGAATCCTTTTTCGTGAGGGTTTGTTTATAGGACATTTAGCAACATCCCTGAAATCAACCCACTAGATGCCAGTAGGAAAATCTTTCCTGTCTTCTCCGTCTGGCCAGTAGGGACAGTAAAAAAATTTGGCATTGCTAGATAGCTCCTGGTGGGATGGACTTAATGAATAACTTCTGTTCTAGAACAATTGGGATGAGGACACTGCCTTCTCAGAAGTGTTCAGGATGGCTGGATGGACAGGTTTAGTAGAGTGAGGTAGGAATGGGGGGACAAAAATGGTAAACCAGGAGTACTTTTCAGCTTTAGAAATCTATAGAGAATCAGAATGATAGTTGGAGGGGCGCTTGGGTGGTTCAGTTGGGTATCTGCCTTCGGCTCAGGTTATGATCCCAGGGTCCTGGGATCAAGCCCTGTATTGGGCTCCATGCTTGGCGGGAGGCCTGCTTCTCCCTCTCCTGCTTCCCCTTGCTTGCGTTCCCTCTCTCCTGTCTCTCTCTCCATCAAATAGATAAATAACGTCTTAAAAAAAAAAGTGATAGTTGGAGGAGATTTCAGAGTACAGGATGGTGAAGCAGATGGTAGCTAGCAAGGACAGAAGATGTTTTATAGTGGCTCCAAGGCAGGGGTCAAAATAGAGAACTCGAAAGGAAAGGAAGACCCTCAGACTTACCTGAAAGCTAGATTTTTCAATTGCGTCCCTTAATGAAATGTCTGCTTGTAAGGGCAGAGCTGACAAGTATGAAAGAGTGATGGTGCTGTGAAATAATGGGGTAGAGGGAGGTGGTTTGCTGATTAAGTTGCTCATTATCTGGAGGCTGTGAAGAAAATCAGTCAGTGAATTATGGTGGCGAAATACAACTTTTGCTTCTCCAGAAGCAAAACAGTCTAAACCCCCACAAAACAGTCTAAAGTAACCAGGTTTCTTTTCCGTGACTTACAGTGACAGTTCTTATTTATCGACGAGTTGATGAGTTAAAATATAATGCGATGAGTTAATAGATTTAAAGCACTTAGAAGAGTACCTGTCCCATGGTAACCTTTCTGTACCATTAGTTATCATCAGCTGTTCAAATGAAGACCATGCATCTTTGTATTCAATATGGTTTTAATTTTAAATTATTTTATTATAATAATGCTTTGAAAACTGGTAATTCTTTTGTGATATATAGCCTATGTGTTACCTTCCATAAAATCAGACTAGTAAATTAACTAAACATCCCATTTACGAACTATTCTGAGGAAGCCAGAGTTTTGTTATTATAATCTGCTGCCTTTTAAGGCTTAGTATATACAACCAGGCAATTTCCACCTTTGATCAGAGTTAGAGATTATATGATGTTCAGAGTTCAGGACTTTAGTCCTGCCTAATTGTTTGATGGGCATGAACCTTATTTGGGGTTTGTGCACATCACTGAAGCAGGATAAAAAATATCTAGTAGCAGCCAACTTTCAGGATGAAAGTTGCAGCTTATAAAAAATTTACTGAATCAACTTCATTTTGTATAGCTCTGGTGTGTGTACTGTGCCATTGCATTCAAAAAGTATCTGGTTAGTCAAGTCCAGTTCATTTGCCCCAGCTAAACCAGATTGATCACAACTCTGTGATATGACCAAAGTTTGCCTTTTATTTTAATTTCATGGGGTTGATGAGAGAGGTTCAGTGGAATGAGAAGACCTGGATTCAAAGAGCCTCTTAGCTATTATTTTATCATCATTCTGTGACCTTAGGCAGGCCTTTTGATCTTCATGAAGCTGTTTCCAGCATTAAATATGGGAGTAATAAAGCTCACTTCACACAAAATTTTATAAGAGTGTTCTAATTTTGAAGGCACTGGGAAAATCAGGAAGCTTGTTGACTCGGTCTACATGTTTTTTTTTTCGATTTTCTACTTCTGTTGTTTTATTCTGCACATTACTATAGTGATCTTTCCCAGCTGTGGATCTGAACCCCTGTTTACCTGTTTAAATCACTTCAGAGGCTTCTACAGAACAGAGAATACAGTCCAGAGCTTTTAGCACAGTCTAAAAGAGCCTGTTGAGCTTCACATCTACTTACTGTTACCTCACAAGGCCTCACTAATGCCCTCACTGGCTCCCCTGGATATAGACCACTTTAAGCCATTCTTGCATATCTGCCTTTGTGCAAGCCATCTCTCTACCTGCATTATCTTTCCTCTCTTTCTTCCCCTGACCAGCTCCCTGGCCTGGCATTGTCTCCCCTCAGCAAGGATGTCAGGCCTTTCTTTTTGCCAATACTATGCTGTAGATATATTTCCGTTCTGGAATTTTTTAAACTATTGAAATCTTTTCATTGACTTTTCTTCTAGACTAACAAGTTTGTTTTTTTTTTTAAAAGATTTTATATATTTATTTGATAGAAATACAGCTAGAGAGGGAACACAAGCAAGGGGAGTGAGAGGGGGAGAAGCAGGCCTCCCACCTAGTAGGGAGTCCAATGCGGGGCTCGATCCTGGGACTGTGGGATCATGACCTGAGCCGAAGGCAGTCGTCGAACCAACTGAGCCACCCAGGTGCCCCAAGATTAACAAGGTTTTAAAGACAGGACCTATATATTTTTATATTTCTGATGTCTGAAACAGTGCTCAACATGTAGTAGATATTTGAATATGCTTGAAAGAACCAGTAATTGAATAGAGGTGGTTAAGGTAGAAGTGGAGAAAGGCGTTGGTTGTTCAGGACTCTGATGGGAACAGTAATGGGTAGTTGGGGGTTACGCATAGTTGTCAGAGGTAGAGGTGTCCTGTCACAGCTTTGGGTGGAAACTAATGCTGGCAATTTAGGTAGAATCTTGAGAAATTTATTTTCCTTTTTATTTATGAATACCAGGGCAACAAACATGGTCAGATAGAGTGTAGTAAAAACAACTGTAGTAGAGTCAGAGAGTAACAAGACACACTGTTGAATGCAGTGTGTCAGTACTGTTTTCACTGATTGTCATAGTTTAACTCAGTTAATTCTCACAACAACCCCACGATGTAGGTGTTGTTTCCTCTGTAGGTGTGGTTACCCTCTCCCTTATATAAATGAAGGAGGGTGGGCACTGAGAAAGCAAATAACCCTAGGGCACACAGCTGCTAAGGTAAAGCAGAGCCAGATCCCACCCCTAAGCCCCAGAGCTCGTGGTCTTAATGCTGTATCTTACCATCTCACATGTGCGGGACACTTAATGATCAAAGATACTGGTTTTCAACCTATTGAACCTCATGTATTGTAGACCCCATTTTTATAGGATTCTTTAAAAAGAGAAGTCAGTAATATTTGAACAGTTAACACTTAACATTTTAAGATTAAAGGTAAAATTTTGTTTTAGATAGAAATGGTTCTAAAATTTTATTGAAAAGGTGAAAACCATTTGAAAGAAATTTCCTATTCCTCTAAGATTAGCCCAATTTATTTTAATTAAATATTAGTGTTTATTAGCTCTGTGAATGAAGGAAAAACCCCTTTGAAATGCCTTTTATGAATCTACTTTAGGAATTCTAGACTATCTCTGCTAAAAATTACCACAAACACCGATAGCTTTTTAGTGTTAAAATTTTATTAGAAAAAAAAAATCTGTTCTTGAAACAAATAACCCCAACAAATAACTCTTATGTATGTAGTGGACGGGACATCCGTGGCTCTATTTAAGGGACAGCATTTTGAAGGAGATACATTTTGACTGTTTATAAACATGGTATGGTCTGTTTAGACTTGGATCATTTAAAGTCATGTTGAGTTAAACATGATTTCTTTTAAATGACCCATCCATATAAATGCAATTAGAGGCTGCAATACATTTTCATGTTTGTGTTGTTTTAAGTAAATCGTAATCATAGTTGCAGTTTGGCGTTGATTCTACATTTGACATTTGTACAAATATTTCATAATCTCTCATGAGCTAAACTGGGGTTGGTTTTGTTCCCAGTTGTGTTGAAAATGCTCTGAGTGCTCAATAAGTAATATTCTGTGAAGATATTCTCTACATCAGTACTCTCTTCTCACTTTCCTGCCTCAGTCCAGGATATTTATAGCAGTGTTAGGAAAACTTTATGAAAGCAGGTTGAACAAAGTTAGAGGTTTCAGTGCTTTGGGACATAAGAGTTTTAAAAAGTTAATGTGCATTGTGTGACCCTCCCAGAGGGGGGCCATAGGATACATCCTTTTCTAAATGTATATGATCACAGAATAGGATTTTTGGCCAACAGAAGTATTAGAGAATTGATTTGAATATGAAAAAAGAACCATTCTTAATTACATTCAAATACTTTAACCATTCTATTTAAGTCTCTTCACTTAATAAAAAAAGAATTGTAAAGATGAGTTCATTTTCCCACAGCTAAAGTTGAAATTAAAATGTCATGATTTATTTTTATTGGAAAGCACTGACAGTTGAGACAGAGTTAGATAGCTTTGGTTAACTGAATGGAGACCTTGAGGATTTCTGGAAAAACTCTTTTGAAATAAAGTAAAATTAACAGAAGTGTACCGTAGGTCAACCTGCCTATAGCAGAATGAATTACAACTATGGACAAGAGCCTTAGGACCTTTTCTAAAATAAGCCTAAAGTGAGATCATAGTACACATTAAACTTCGTGAACCTAAAAGAGTTATTTGTTGGGGTTATTGTGCTTTGCTATCCTATTTTTTTAATCAAAATAAGATATTTTCTGGTTTACACTCTTTAAACCATCTGTTATTTGTTTCAGGAACAGATTTTTTTTTTTTTTAAATAAAATTTTAACACTAAAAAGCTATAGGTGTTTGTGGTAATATTTAGCAGAGTTAGTTTAGAATTCCTAAAGTAGAACAGAGCAATCTAAAGAATTCTGTGTGTGTTGTGAATATGGTATGTGTCTCTGTGTTTGTATAAAAAGATAAAATGGTATGTGTACTAATGGATAATTACAGATTGTGGCAGGCAAATTAATACCCCTCTCCCCCAAAGATGTCCACATCCAAATCTTTGCAGCCTGTGAATATGTCATTACCTGGCAAAGGGGAATGAAGATGGTTAATCAGCTGACTTTGAGATGAGAAGATTCTAGATTTTCCAGATGGGTCCAGTGTAATCATGAGGGCCTTTAGAAATGGGAGAGGGGAGCAGAGTTAATGTTCGGTGAGAAAGACTCAGTGCTTTGCTACTTGCTTTAGAAGATGGAAGAACAACCTATGGGCCAAAGAATGCGAGCAACCTGTAGAAGCTGGGAAGGGCAAGAAAATGGATTCTTCCCTGAGGCCTCCAGAAAGGAGTGGAATCCTGCCGACACCTTGATTTTAGACTAGAGAGACCCATTTTTAGACTTTGGCCTCCAGAACTATAACTTAGTAAATTTGTGTTATCTTAGTCCATGAAGTTTGCAGTAATTTGTTACAGCAAACATAGGAAACTAATGCATCTGTATTATTGTAATCTATTTTGGTGGTTCCCTGGGTTTGAAGACCACTTGATTTTATAGTCTGTGCTTTCTAGGGCAGATTTTTAGAAGATGCGCACCTAGAGTGTATGTGTATTCCATGATGATGCGCTTACTGCTCAGGGAAACAGTTTAAAAAGTAGAATAGTGAAACAACTTATTGAAAATTAATTTGGAATTTATTATGTTACTTTTATAGGAAATAAAATCCTTAATAAAGTTCAGATCAGGCATTTCAGATTTAGAATAACTTCATGACTCTAGAATTTATGGAGGTCCCTTTATTCACTCTTGTGGCATTATTTTTTCAAAGTTTTCCTTCAGAATTTTCTGAGATAAGTTATTTGGGGATGCATTTAAATTCTGCCCAAGTATCCAGAGATGGTATGTTTCCAGTGAAAGCTTGTATTGTAGCTATCCCATTGCCCTTTGACATACTTCTTAAAAATGACTGGGTTTATCTCATTCGCACTGTTCTGCTTCCTGGGGATAAGGTCTCTCTGTTCTCAAGTTGTTTCCAGTCCACTGGTGGAGAAAGGCACACAGAGAGAGTAATTATGGATTAATATGGGAGTATAGTAAAATAAATAATGCATGGGTGTTATGGAATACCCAGAGATCCCAGCTACTCCTGCCAAATGTTGTTTCGGAGTATAAAATGTTAATTCAGATTTAGAAAGAAACATTATGTTGCTCAAGGGTCCATTACAAGTTAGAGCCTAAATTCCAACTTGACACCTGACACCTGTTAAGAAAACCACATACTTTTGTAGCCATGTATGGTCTCCATGAATCATTTTGCCATGTACCTATCAGAAAGATGAAATATTTGGTGACAGATACAGTTTTTTCAACAGGGACATTTTTAAAATATGTGAAATAGGGAATGGGTTTTTTTAATCATCTGCCATGTCAGATCTTTTTAGTGTTTAATAAATTAAGAGTTCTTTGAAAATAGGTTATTGATTGATGATACAGTCTAGTGAATTTTTAATTTTTTCCTATTGTTATTTTTTAATTGGAATTAACTGAACTCTCAATTCTTTTTTATGTGTTTTTAAAACTAGTTTGGTAAATGAGATAGTACAATTTAGGTTTAGAATTGGATAACTAATGCTGTTTTAAATCATTCAGGATGTCACCCATCCATGGTTGTTATAAGACTTTCACTTCACTGGTAATTTTGGGGAAATGCATATTTTACAAAGGTACATTTTCATTATCTCTGGAAGTTTCCTATAAAATTGATGGTACATCGTGGCCAATTACTTAAAAAGCTCCTGATCTAAAGACAATTGCTTCTGGCTTGTGCTTTTTCTATACTTTCCTTTTTTGGGGGAGGGGTAGTTAAATGAAGTTAGCATGAGCTATGATTAATTATCTCATTAATTACTTAGCTTATCTTTGTATTCTTTCTTTCCTGCTCCTTTTTAAGATTAAGCTCCATGAGATTTTTTTTTTCTCATTAGAGCCCTCTGAATCTTTTGCTTTTCAGTGCTATGGACTGGTGGAGTTATGGTGACTAGGAAAAAAACTTGATGTATACACACAATACAATAAAAAGCAGAAAATTTTTGATTTATGAATCTGAAACTGAGTTGTAAATGTCAAGTGATTAAGAAAGACAAACCAAGTAGGAGTTTAAATGAATTTCAGAAACAAAATATCCTGTTTTATATATAGCATGCTAAGTGTTGTCTGGAAGGTTATTCTTCATTCATTTACCAAAGATACTTAACCACCCACCTCTTTCATTCACGTCAAGTACACTAAACAAAAGAGACAAACCGTGAGTCACAACATTTGGTTGTTCTGATGTCACGGTATTAACTAGAATAATGGCATTAGTCAGAATTTTGATTCTTTTAGAGTGATTATTGGAAGGGTGTTGCTATATATAGCTTTATTCCTTATCTCATCAGTCAACTTAGAGTTTCACATACTGTTGACTCCAGTCTGTTACGTGAAGAGGGGCTCTCAGCAACATGGCAGCCACCATGGGTCACAGGCCTTTTTTCCTTGTTTGTCGAGGAAGACCTGCCCCTTCTCTCCAAGGATTGCCTCTCTGACCACCTCTTCTGTTATCTTGTTCCTTAGTAGATGGTGTCATCCTGCAATTTTAGTTTCTCCCTTTGCACTGGAATTCTTTTTTTTTTTTTTTTTTTAAATTTTATTTTAAGATTTTATTTATTTATTTGACAGAGACACAGCCAGAGAGGGAACACAAGCAGGGGGAGTGAGAGAGAAGTAGGAGCCCGATGCAGGGCTGGATTCTGGGACTCTGGGATCATGACCTGAGCCAAAGGCAGACACTTGACAACTGAGCCACCCAGGTGCCCCTGCACTGGAATTCTTCTCTTTAAGCTCCTTAATTCTCTTAAGACACATACATGTACTTGCACTCACACAATGTCCTCTCAACTCTGCTCAAGCTGTCACCCCTCTTATGTCCTTCCTTTTATAACCTCACTTTGACAAATAGTGTACTCTCGTCTATGTTTCCCAGACTGACTCACTTCCGTTAGCACTTTGCAGTCGCTTTCTTTCTCTCTCTTGATGAAACTGCAGTCTTGGCAGTTCCTGACTCTTCTTTGTCACAAAACCCTTTGGCTTTTTCTCAGTCTTTATTCCCCCTTTACATCAGTGCACTCAACCTTGTTGCACACAGCTGCGTTCTTGGAGATGCATCTTCCTTTTCTCTCATCGCCACATTCTGTACCCACAGTTTTCTCAGCTGACCTTCTCTCCGGTGGTGTTGCTGTTTCAGACTTGTGAGTTTAATGGTTACCATCTTGCTGATGACTCCCAAATAGTGATCTCTAGTCCTCACTGGTGCTCGAGCTCTGGTCCCACATATTCAGTTGATTTTCCTACTTGTGAGGTTGGCCAGCACTCAAACCCAGTGTGAAGCTCGACATACTGAAGCTGATGCTGGACATACTCCTACTCTTCTGAAACCCTCTCCTCTCTTTGCATGATGCCCAGCTTTGTACATGGCCCTGTCATCCCTCTGTCACCCAGAGTGGAATCTCAGGGTCAGCCAGTCATTAACTGTCACTGCCTTTGTCTCTGTGATGTCTTTTGGATTCACCAGTACAGAACCTGCTCCCTTTACCCCTAAGGATGCTGGAACTGGCCTCATTCTCTGATTGGTCTCCTTCTTTTCAGCTTCTCCTTTTCCCATTTAGTCTGTACACTGCTATTGGATTACTCTGCGGAAAGCATGGAGTGCTTCTTTGGCACCCTGTTGCCTACAGAATGAGACTGCATATCTTGGACTAGCTGTCTAGCTGTCTCAATGATCTCATTTCAGTTTCCCACTCCAACCTCATCTTTGACTTTTGTTCTTCGGTACTCTCCTCCAACTGGATGAAGCCACATCAGGCAGATTCTGATGGCTCTGTCAACAAAATGCCCCTGATCTTGCTATTTTCAGCATCTCCACTATAATGACCCTAGTCCAAGCTGTCGTCATCTCCTGGATGACTGTGGTAGCCTTGTATTTGGTTACCATGGGGCTGTTTTGATCTCTTAGAGTCACTTTTTTTTTTTTTTTTTTAGATTTTATTTATTTGACAGAGAGAAACACAGCGAGAGAGGGAACACAAGCAGGGGGAGTGAGAGAGGGAGAAGCAGGCTTCCCGCCAACCAGGGAGCCCGATGTGGGGCTCGATCCTGGGTCTCCGGGATCATGACCTGAGCCGAAGGCAGTCGCTTAACCAACTGAGCCACCCAGGCACCCCTAGAGTCACTTCTTTATATAGTAGACAAAGACATCTTTTTAAGATGAAATTCAGCTCATAGCTCTATAAAAAGTGACAACATACGATTTCGTATGTTTTCAATTCTCTAGTGGCTTCTCACTTAACACTCAACAAAATCACATCAGCTATTTATGACAACAAAGCCATACAGGATCTGGCTCAGGGGTTCTCATTGGAAGATACTGCTTCCTTTTTGTCACCAATAGGAGTACTTAGAAATAAGCGATGGTTTCTTCTGTCATTACAAGGATGGTGCTATTGGTATTCAGTGCCTTGAGGACCATGATACTGAATGATAACAGGACTATCCTGACGCAAATGACAATAATTTTCTTACTGAGAAATACTCATTCTCATCTCCCTTACCTTTCCAGAAGTATTTCCTACCTTTCTTTCTGCTTCACTTCCTCTACTCTAAAAACATGGGTCTTCTAGCTAGCCTTAGATAATACCAAAGTGTTCTGCCTCAGGACCTTGGCACATGCTTCCTCTGTTTGAATTGCTTATTTTCTTGCTTGATTCAGGTCTTTGCTCACATACCACCTCATTGATCACCCTTATAGAAATTCCCCTAAGTCACTGTGCTCTTACCCTGATTTATTTTTCTTCTTTGTACTTATCGCTATCTGACATTAACTTTTATATTATTTGCGGATCTGTTTGTTCATCTTCTGGAAAGTAAGGTCCATGAGAGCAGTCTTATTTACAGTGCATTCTCAACACCTGGAACAGTGCCTGTGACTGTGTAGTGTTCAGTAAACATTTGTGGACAGAGGGATTTTTAGATATGAATCCCTTTAGGGTATGGAATATAATAAGTTTGAGATACAAACTGACAGAATGAGCAGATGTTCTATACTTGCTAGACTCATGCCGTAGTGTCTCCTCTTTGCTCACCTGTTTATAATGTATTGTATTTGTATCTCCGATTCCTACCCATCCTTGGATGGTCTTTTTCAGCTTTCACCTCTTTCCTAGTTCCTTCCCCTCTTACCAGTTCCTCAGGACTGTTTTAGAACTTTATAGCTCTTATTGCGTGGGCTGACTTCTTTTATTTGTTTGTTTCTCAGTCCCTTGCTTGTCCACGCTCAGTGTCCATTTCAACCTACATTCCCTGTGTGCTGAGCATAGCACCTTACAGTGGGTGTCAGTTATCCATAAGTTGAATAGGTGTCCTTTGTGTCTGCCTGGGAGAAAGCCCTCCCCCACCCTTGACATTTTATGCCTGGACAGCCCTGGAGCGGTGCCGTAAGGGAGTCTGCGTGTTGGAAGACTGACACCACTTGGGAAGAGAAGTGGAGGCAGTATTGTGTGTGCTTCATCTTTGTGAAGACCTGCAGCTGGGCAAACCGGGTGAGGTATGACATGGCATCTCTCAAAACCTCACAGGAATACAGAGATGCTGTCCACACAGGCTTCATAGTCCACTCAGCTTTCCATTTGAGGTGGGATTTTCTCAACTGTACTCCTGTATTAGAGGTCTGGTGGGGAGCAGGACAGAGTATGGGGAATAAACATGTTCTGTAAAAGTTAAGTGTCACAAAGTAGAGAGTTGTTAATGTGAGTTCTTTCTCACTTTTAGCTGTAAAATGAATTTTAGAAGGTGAAAGATTAACAAGGAAGCAATAAAGTGACTGAAATGTGTCCTCAGATTACGATTCCACTTTTATTGAGGCAGAGTTTGTTATTATTTTGTTATGGTATTTATCTAGCAATGTGGTTAATTTGGAGTTAAAGTCTGTTATCTTAAGTCCCTGTTAGGAAGGTGTCAAAATGTACGGGACAGCCAAGGATTTATAATTTATTAATTGCAACATTGCTGAATTTGCTGTGTAGTATGTTTTGCCATGGGAGGAAGAAAAGTCAACCTTAAAAAAACAAGCAAATGGATTGAATAGATATTATTACATAGTAGCATCTACACTTGATGATATTACAAGGAAACATTAGCATTTTTTTCAGTGGATGAGGGAGAAGGCTTACTTTATTATTTTTTTCAAAGATTTATTTGAGAGAAAGAGTGGGGAGAAGGGTGGAGGGAGAAAGAGAGAAACAGATTCCCCACTGAGTGTGGAGCCCTACTAGGGGCTTGTTTCCACCCTGAGATCATGACCTGAGCCAAAATCAAGTCAAATGCTCAACTGACTGAGCACCCAGCCGCCACAGAAGGCTTCCTTTTTTAGAAGGATGACTTATGCAGCTCCATTAGTGAACTCCATTCACCCACTAAGCACTAGGGTCGTGCTTTAACTTAGCAGTTCACTAAGACTTAGGATCCCTCAAAAAGGTTATCAGAATTGTAGAATGCAGATACTACGTGAAAGAAGAATTTAAAAATTCATGGGGGAATTTTGGGGAGTAACAGATGAAGTGTTGTGTCATCTTGAATCTAACAACTACGTTCTTTTATTATAAGCCATAAAAGATACTGCCTTGAGTTGTAGATTACAAAGTATGTTACAAGGAGTAGGTTGTTTATATGTTAAAATGGTATGCTACCATCACAAAGGTTTTAGTCTGATGTGTGTCTCTGATTGAACCCTATTTTCCTAGTGTTCATGTTTTCTAAATTTTCCCAAAACAGGGTTGTTAGTATAGCTGATTACAGTAAATCTTAAGTTATACATTGTTTTTCTTTGGAGATCAAAGTAGCAATTTGGGCAGTTTTTGAATTTTACTTTTGTGGAAACTGATTCTTAAAAGTGCTTCCAAATCTGTGTCTACAGGATGCAGACTCAGCTGGCTGACTGTCTATCACACTTTGTAGGAAAGACCTGGCTTTTTTGCATTCAGATGTTTCTCAGAGTTCTGTTTATAAACATTGTCAGAAGCAGAGAGTGTTAGGAATCTTCCACTTGAGAGAAGAATGACAAAAAGAATAAAATCAGTACTTGCCTTGCCTGTGGTTTCATGCTCAGCCTCTCCTCTTAATGCCATTGAGGATTACTCTTGTTCACTGGAGAGCACGGAATGATGTGTCAGCAAACTGAAAACAGTATAAAATGCAGTGTGTGCCTCTCATTTCTGATTAACCACTTGAGACCTTTTGATACTAAAGTTGTGTTCAAACTATTCTGACACGTGATGTTCAAAGTGCTTTTAACTGAACCAGATTTGCCAAACTTCTGCCTTTAAGGCCAGTTTTACCTGTGACTGATCTTCAGGCTCATTATTATTATTATTTTTTTTAAGATTTTATTTATTTGACAGAGAGAAACACAGCCGGAGGGGAACACAAGCAGGGGAAGTGAGAGAGGGAGAAGCAGGCTTCCCGCCGAGCAGGGAGCCCGATGTGGGACTCGATCCGGTCTCTGAGATCATGACCTGAGCTGAAGGCAGTCGCTCAACCAACTGAGCCACCCAGGCGTCCCCAGGCTCATTAATTTTAACAGTAATTAAAACCTCTACAGTGACTTTGTTCTTGAAAATTATACAAACTAACCTCATAATATGTATGGATTTGTAGATTCTTACTCCAGATTGCATTTTCATGTAATTTCAAGTTCCTCTGTGCATTACTTACCAATAAATAATAGGAGGTCATTAGTGTATTCAATCTTTGTGTTGCAAGATGGTCAACTCTAGGGCATTGTAGGTCAGTCATTTGATTGAGGAGTCCAGTGTAGTGAAAGCTGATCCCAGTGGAGCTGGGTGCCCAGTGCCCAGGCTTCCGGAAGGTGGCCAGGAAAATTGCCAATGGCCAGAAGATGGCTGCTCTTGGAACAAAGCAAGTGTTTCCTATCCCCAACACCTGCCCTACTCCTCAACCCACCCTTGCCAAAATATGCACTCTAAAAGTACTAGAGAAAGGGAACTTTATCCTATGCAAGAGAGAGGATCAAACAGAAGTTCATTCGGTAAATTTATTTTTGACGGAGGAAAGCTAGTGTAAATATTTAATCATAGAACTTGCGAAATGACATGTATTTAAAATGAAATATATTCTTCATCAGTCTTCATGTGAAGAGTCAGCAAGCTGTGGACATCCCTTGATGTTTCTCTTCCAGTTATAAGAAGTTCATAGGAAAGAAAGCAAATTATGTCAGTCTTAATTTCATTATTAAAACAGTAAAATGCAGGTGCCTCGGTGGCTCAGTGGGTTAAAGCCTCTGCTTTTGGCTCAAGTCATGATCTCAGGGTCCTGGAATTGAGGCCCGCGTCAGGCTGTCTGCTCAGCAGGGAGCCTGCTTCCTCCTGTCTCTGCCTGCCTCTCTGCCTACTTGTGATCTCTCTCCCTGTCAAATAAATAATAAATAAATAAAATCTTTAAAACAGAAAACAAAAAACAAAAAACCAATAAAATGCAGTTTATAACACAAAACTCTTTCCTGTGTTAGTTACTTTTCTCTTAGTTATAAGTAGGCCATGTAACATGAGGCATGCTGGTAGGCAGGTGATTCACTTTGGCTGATTGGAAGTAATTTTAATATTTCTTTGAAGCGTAAACCAAAAGTTTCTCCCTTTTTTATTCTTTCCTCCCTTCTATGTTTCCCGCAAGTTAGATTCTACAGGCTAAGTTGAATTGATTGCATGGATGTTGATTGTTAATAACAAACTGTCTATTCAAGGCTGGTCAGCCAAGACAAAATACAAATCTGGGAATAAAAGCGTAACATATAAGTTACGCTTATGATTTTACATAAGATGACAAGTAAAAAAATTGATTCTAATGATTGCTTTACATAAAATGACAAGTAAAAAAATTGATTCTGATGATTGCTTGATAAGGAAAAATGGTAGAGGGGCACAAATGAAGAAATAGTCTCACCTTTAAAGTTTGTAGACCCCTGGTTCCACCAGCAGGAACGCCTGAGCAGTGTTCTTGAGTTTGGGCTCTTTTGAGTAATCAGAGCAGCTGTCTCCTGGCCCTTTGCCTGTAAATAGGCCTAAAAGAAACAGAAAACAGTAGACAAAGAAGAATAAACACAAGCTGCCCCTTATACACATCCTTCAAATATTTGGTAAGGGATTTCGGAGGAGAGTACATTAGTTTTTTAGCAGACAATCTTTAGTAATGTTGAAATAGTTTCTTTTAGGAAGAGAAGCTTGAAAATAAAGCAGTGGCTCCTTTATTTGACATTGGTTAGGAAATAAGGTGTTCTCAGGGATGAATATTTAATCTAACTGGAGTTTATTATGTGAGATACCAGAACCCTTTTTCTATTCTTGTAATTTTTATTAAATCTTTCCTTTCATACATCAAGGGCTCCCTACATCAGCTGAACAAAGGCTACATGGTTTAGATTAACCCTTTCCTGGGGGCTTAGGATTATCCTTACACTTATTGTTGGACTGTGACTCAACACAGTGCAGAGTCTGTTTCTTTGTCTTTTGTAGAGGTCAGGCTGTCAGTTATCACCTCTTCTATATTGTTATGCTTCCATCTGTCAGCTGCTCCTTCTAATTTTTTCTGACTGGGTTTATTGTGAAGGAAGGGTTATTAAGGAGTTTGAGTATAGAGGCTTTGTGGTAAGTTGTAGTTGGATGGGGTAATCATGCTTCTGTGTTCAGTGACTGTATTTTAGAGGGTGGACCTGGCAAAAGTCTGATTTCCAAATAGTATAAATTACAGTGTTTTAAAAGTACCTTGAACGAACTCCTCATTACCAGAAGCAATATTTACTTCTAGAGGACATTTACTTAACATTTTTTATTCATAGAAGCTTCCTTCCATAAATTAATTCATATAGGTTTTAGGCACAACACTACCTCCTTTGCAGACCTACAGATGCATTTTAGGGTTACCCTCAGTCAGCTGTAACTAGGCGGTGAACGTGGCTCTAATTCTTAAATTAACAGTAAATGACTTTATCAGCATTTTGTGTTATGGTGGTAGCATTCCCTTTTGGCCTTTCCTCCCACTAATCCTCCATACTCATGCTCCTGGTCTGAGCTCCAAGGAGATGGGTAAAAGGAGTTTCAGTTCAGGCCAGATATTTTTATGGGGGGAAGGATCAGATATATTACTTAAATATTTTAAATAATAAAATATTTGCCCCCCCCAAATGTGTGTGTGTGTGTGTATATATGCATGTTTATGTATTTACACAGTTAAACATGCCTTTATTGAACTTGATTCTGATGCAAATCCTGGCTCTTCTTATTCTTGCTATGGATAAATGCATTCACATTTGAATTACAGTTGGCCATTAAACAATATGGGTTTGAATTGTGTAGGTCCACTTACATGTGAATTTTTAAAAAAATACAGTACATCACTGTAAATGTATTTTCTCTTATGATTTTCTTAATAGCATTTTTTTCTCTAGCTTACTTTATTGTAAAAATATGGTATATGTATGACATACAAAATATGTATTAGTTGACCGTTTATGTTATTGGAGAGGAATCTGATCAAGAGTAGTCTTATTAATAGTTAAGTTTTTGGGAAGACATAAGGTATGCAGATTTTCAACTGCATGGAGTCACTGCCTCATTTCCCATGTTGTTCAGGGGTCAGCTGTAATTTCTTATTAGAAGTTCATTGTATAGACTACTCTTTGTACAGTGGTGATTTAGAGGATCATAGGAAGTTTTTTAGCAAAATTGAAGAGACCCCATATTTTTGATCAGTGATGCTAGGAAACCTTTTTTCCCCACATTTTTGAAAATTTCTTTTTATTGTAGTAAAATATGTATAGCATAACATTTACTATTTTAAAGTGTACAGTTTTATGGCATTAGGTACATTTACTCTCTTGTGTATCTGTCTGTATAACTTCTCATATTCCTCAACAGAAACTGTACACATGAAATAGTAACGCCCTATACTCTGTCCCCATGACCAGGCTGGTGTTTTATTCCTCACCATCAAGTTGCACCTAATGTTCATCTCGCCAAGGTCTTGTGGTTTTATCCTTTGTCTGGAACCCCTCGAGGTCTGGCCTTTGCCCTTCTGTCTCTAGTACTTCTTCATCTTTCAACTACAACTGAGCTCCAGGCTAGTATCCTCGGCCTTTCTGCTAACTGACTTTGTCTGGTTTTGTTAGTCATTACCTACGCTGATCTCTTGTTTCTCTGATTCACTGCCTGGTAATAAACATTCCTGATGGAGCACCTGGGTGACTCAGTTGGTTAAGCCGCTGGGTCTTGATTTTGGCTGAGGTCATGATCTCAGGGTCCTGGGATTGAGCCCTGAATCTGGCTCTGAGCTCAGTGGGGAGTCTGCTTGAGTGTTCTCTCCCTCTCACCCTCCCCGACTCACACGTGTGTGCACTCTCTCTCTCAAATAAAGAAACAAATCTTATTTAAAAAAATTCCTAGTGGCAATTGTTTTGTTGGATCATTTCTTTATTGCCTAGCTGTTGGCTTCGGCATTTTGCCTGCTAGCTTCTAGACTTCCTCCCAGGTTGTTCTGTTCTTCTGTTCTTCCTACAACTGCCTTTACTTGGCTTTGGTCATGTCCAGCCTGCCCAACATTAGTGGTTAACCAAGCCTTGCCAGACCTTGAGAGAAACAATACAGGCAGATTTTAAATTTTAAAATAACCTTTTTTTATTGAAGACCATTAGAAGTCTATACTGCAAGGTACGGAATGGTATTAAACTTTATCATAGCATGTAACATTGAAAAATGAAACACCAAATGAATTTTGCTTACCAAAAATATAAATAGCAGGAAAATACTGAAGACTGTTAGTTAGCTTTCTAGAAATAACTTATGAGTTAGTAATTACTGGAAAATACAAAAGGGATGGAAGAAGAATTCTCATTGATAAATTTGATTACATGTTTAAGAAATCTGTATTAAATCAAGGTATGAAGATACTTTCCTATGTTTTTGTGTTGTTATCTATTGCTGTATAACAGACCGTCACTAAATTTGATGTCTTAAAAGAACATATTATTTGTTATAATTCTTGGATTGGTTAGGCTTAACCATGTAGTCTGTTCCATGTGCTATCTCCTGTGGTTACCTGGCTGGGACTGGAACATCCAGGATGGCTTCACCCTCAGCTGATACTGCTTTGGCCTTTCCCTCTCTTCCTAGTCTCTCAGGCTAGTCTAGCTTCTTTTCATGGTGGCAGTATGCCAGCATGGTTTTTATTTACTTTTTATTCTAGTATTTTTTAAACTGTACTCCTAACTTGACTTAGTTTATTGTTAATTCCTTTAAATAAATAAATATGCCTAAGTAATTAATTGTTAAATTGTTTGTGTGTGTGTATCTAGAAAACTAGAGATTAGAATTGTTGCTTGGAATAGGTAGGCAGTTACACTATTTTGCACATGTAGATATAATTTTCAAATGAATTTCCCTGATGAGCTATTTCTAAATATTAGAGTGTAATACGTTGTTTGTTGTTGTTGTTGTTTTTTAAAGATTTGTCCATTTATTTTAGAGAGAGAGTGTGTGTGAGCCAGGGGAGGGGCAGAGAGAGAGAGGGGGAGAAACAGACTCCCCACTGAACACAGAGCCCAATCTAGGGCTGGATCTCATTACCTCAAGACCATGACCAGAACCTAAACCAAGAATTGGACACCCAACTGGATGAGCCACCCAGGTGACCCTAACATGAGTTTTTGATAAAAAGCATAAGAAGAGAAAACATTTCTTGTTTCTGAACAGACTTTTTTATACTTCACAGTAGTTATTGCATAGATCTTATTTACACTCATAACAACAGCAGACTATGCAGGGGCAGTTACAGGAAACTTTGCCTAAAAAATAAAATATTTCAAATATTGGTAGGAAACAATGAGAAGTAACCTGGGTATTTTTTAATTCAAGAATCATGAAGATAAATGCTAAATTAATTTTTAAATGGTTAAATGTCTTAATTTTAAACATTATAATTTGAAATTTGTCCTAAACCTTTTGTAGAATATGGACTTTTAAAGTCTTTTAAAAAAACTTTAAAACTTTATTATTTGCCTGGCTTAGAAAAAATGAGTTAGACATACAGCTAATATATACCACATATACTACATTACTTGAGTATTAGAAAACAAGTATGCCAAATATTGATAGATAATAAATCTGTGAATTCCATGTTTCTAAGAAATAAAATGCAACTTTTGTAATAGACAAATGATGTAATTAAATAAGAAATCCAAGTCTATTAAACAAATTGAATCAGTAATTAATAACCAACCAAAACAGAAAGCAGCAGGCTCAAGTGGGTTCACTCATATAGTCTACCAACCATTTAGGAAAAATTATATCAATTCTCCACATTCTCTTTAAGAAGAGAAATAGAGGAGATCCTTTCTAAGTCATTCTAGAAGGTGAGGATTACTCTAATACCAAAGTCAGATAAAGACATTATAAGAAAAGAAAACTATAGACTAATATCTCTCATGAGCAGAGATGCAAACATCCTCAACAAAATATTAGCAAACTGAATCCAACAATGTATGGAAAGAATTATACACCATGACCAAGTGGGATTTTTTTTTCCTATGTACGCAAGTCTGTCTGGTTCAACATTCAAAAATGAATTAATGTAACCCATCACATCAACAAGCTTAAGGAGAAAAGTAACAGGACTATCAATATATGCAGAAAAAAACCTTTGACAAAGTCCAGTGCCCATTCATTATAAAACTTCTGTTAAACTAGGAATAGAGGGAACTTCCTCAACTTGTTAAGTAACATCTATGAAAAACCTATGGCTAATATTATACTTAATGGTGAGAAACTGGAGGCTTTCCCAGTAAGATCAAGTACAAGGCAAGGATATCTCCTCTTACAACTCCTTTTCAACATCATACTGGAAGTCTGGCTAATGCAGTAAGACAAGAAAAGGAAGAATGTATACAAATTGGGAAGAAAGTAATGAAGGGGCCTTGGTTCATTAGACGACATGATTGTCTATTAGAAAATCCTAAAGAATTGACCAGAAACTCCTAGAACTGGGAAGCAGTAATAGCAAGATTACAGGTTATAAACTTAATATGCAAAAATCAGTTGCTTTCCTATATACCAGCAAGCACAAGTGAAATTCAAAATTAAAAACATAATACTACTTTACATTAGGGCCTCCAAAAATTAAATACTTATATATAAATCTAACAAAATATGTACAAGATGTACATGGTGTTAGAGTATAAAATGGATCATAAGTTAATATCACTTTGAGAAGCCCTCTCTGTGAGAGTGGGCTTGGGAGTGGTGGCCATCTAGATGGCGACTTGGGATGGTGGCAGCATGATTTTATGCCAGTTTCATTTGACAGTTTCCTGATACACATGCATCAACATACATACGTGTGTTATCTAGGCTTCAATTGTTTGTGGAGCTTTCCCCCTTTAATTACGAAAAATACTGTACTAAGTGCACAAGACCTTCATTCAAATTGAAGAAACAAAGAACAGTTTGACCTAGTTCCTCATTCACAGTAAGCGTGCTGGTTGCAGCACCGTGATCTTGGATTTAGTTCCTTAGAAAGAGGGTCGAAATACCAAAACCTGTTCACTAATGGACAATAGATTGTAGACTTTTCATAGGACTTTCGATTTAAGGAGATAAGTATTTTGTCTTTTATTCTTATTTACATTGTCCTGTGAAAATAAATAATTCTGTTTTAATGAAAGTGGGTTTTTTTGAGCACATAAGTTTGAAGCAGTGTCACCAAAAAAATAATTATGCAGAGTTATGCATGCTATTATGAAAAGAGATAGTTTTTATAAACTAGGTAAATGCAATTTTATTTCAGTGGTGTTTTTAAAACTATTATTTTAAACACCCCATTAGGCTTAGACCTCTGGGAAAGCAAGAAGGAAGTAAAGGATACAATGGCAGAAAGACTCCTACAAGATGACAATGTGAGGGAAAAGTATTAGTGAGTGAAGAAGGCAGGAAGGGACCTATCAGAATGCAGAGATCTGAGGACTAATGAAAAGGCATGAAGAAAGGTAAAGATTTAACATCTGTTGAGTGCCATGCATCATGCTAGGGTTTACTCCTATAGTACAGTATTATTTATTTATTATGTCCATTTTGCAGATAAGAAAACTTGAGCATCCTGGGGTGCCTGGGTGGCTCAGTTGTTAAGCTTTTGCTTTCAGCTCAGGTCATGATCCCAGAGTTCTTGGATCAAACCCCTCATCAGCTCCCTGCTCGACAGGAAGCCTGTTTCTCCCTCTCTCGCTCTCCCTGCTGTTCCCTCTCTAGCTGTGTTTCTCTCTGTTAAATAAATAAATAAAATCTTTAAAAAAAAGAGAGAGAAAGAAAACTTGAGTATCTTATGTTACAGTGTGAGTTAATGGAAGAACCAGCATTTGAACTCATTTAATTTTTATAGTAATATTTACTGACCCTCATGATAGGCCAAGCTTGATATTAAGAATACTACAGTTACAAGGTAGATATAATCCTTGTCCTCACCTTAAATTCCAGTGGGCCAGGCAGACAGGTAACTCTGTAGGTTCATTGCAGGTGATAAGTGCTGTAGGTAGGGGAGCGAGTGCAGGAGAATTCAGGGTGAAGACACCTCATACTGACTTGGCATCAGGTAAAGCTTCCTGGATGAAATGGATTCTTGTTTGAGAACAAGAATGGGATGAATTGACAATGACCACTCTCCTCTCCCATAACAAATTGCCTCTATTTTGTTTGATGTGTTTTTCATCTTTTTCTTCAGTTCTATTTTTTTTTTCAATCCTTTATTTTTCAGGCATAGAAACTCAAGTTTTGAGAAAATATTTTGTATCTTTATTTATATCTGTAGATTTATGCATGGTTGAGGCTCCCAGCCTGCCTCTTGGCTTTTCCCTTGGGTTACAATGACTTGGAATGAATGTTGGGCAACTTTCTAGGAGTGGACCCTGAATGAAGGAGGTAGATAAGCCTGGCACAGCTTCAGGGTAGTTGTATGATGCTAGATTCAAAATTCTGTATCATCTCCTTTTGTCTTTGGGGTACTAGGACAGGGTGAAATTGATATAACTAAGATGGCCAGTCGTCATTACTGGTGTTCCAGGTTATGTGTACTTGATTTCATAGGAATGAAAATAGTCATTTACTAAATCATTTGGAAACAAACATTTGAGTTGAGAGTAATTGTTCAAGTTTTTTTAGAAAAAAATTAACATAAAATAGATGTGTACCCACATGTATTATTATTTTTTTTTAGAAACTTTGGTGTCTTACGAAAAAGAAATGTTGGTGTCTTAGATAGCTATATGGTATTAAAATTTATTTTTCATCTTTTCCTTTGCTTATCTAGTGATAACTATTTCTTTTATTAAGAGTTTCTATGGGAATATAAGTAAAAGTGAGAGGGAAAATGAGAGCACAATGGATTTCAGTCGGCAACAAAAGGATGAATGGAATTCCTATAGAAAATAAAGTGGGTGGAAGGGCAAAGGTCATTTAAACTCTGGGCAGAAACTGCTAATACTTGGGGTCAGACAGCAGGGATGTGGATGGAGGGTTAGTGAAGGAATGTAGTTTCCTTTTAGGAAAAACAAAATAAAACTGGAGGCCTTAAGTAAGTCTGAGCTAAATCTTTATATTTTTAAATAAAATTATGTTGTTTTAGTATGTTTTGTTGTATCTGTTGCATACCAGCAGACAGGAAAACCTGGCAAAGCAGACTAGAGGCTATACTTACTTACCCAGTTTTGTTTGGGTTTCTGCCCAGACCCTGCTCCTCTCTTTATACAAAATCTCACCCCTACTGACACCCCCATGGTGCTGTCATTAGGCCTGTGATCTGAGTCTTGCCCTGCAGGGAGGGTTGCTCCTGCGAGTGCCCTTTGGAAAGTGGCACCTGTATAAACAACGCCATCTCCTCTTGTCCTCTGGTGCATCTTTGTGGTTTTTGACACAGTAGACAAGCAGTTAGGAAAAGCGAGCTTTCTAAACAAGTGTCATCCACAGAGGTAGATCTGCTGGAACTGGCCTAGCCACCACAGTCTCCCTGTTCCATGCAGAGCTCACAGCAGCCAGAAGCTGGAGGGCTGAGCTGCAGGGGTGCAGAGGACCACTGTGGAGCTGACCACATATCTGGACAGATCTCTGAGCTTTTGAAAAGTTCTTTCTGCGGTAGTATTGATTCAGAGAGTCTAATCCTTAAAGACCTTAGTAATGTGATGAGTTATTTTAAAATATAAGAATTTTGGTTTAGCAGATGGCATAATATCCAGAAGTTAACAGATCTCATTTCTTTTTAGATTACTGCCCCATTTACTTTGTCCCTAACTTGTGTATTCATTTCCCATTGGTAAAATGACAGCAGTACTAAACATAATTTACTTATACCTTCTGTGGCTTGGTGCATCTTCTGCTGCATACCGTCTAAAGATTAGTCTGTTGATTTTCCCAGGGTATGCTAAGCAGTTGAGCCAGAGATTCTCAGTACAGGTTTCCTTCACTATACAAAAGTAGAGTGTTCCTATGAAACTGTAGGCTAAAATGGTGCAAAGTGAAGAAGCAGATACTATTAATTTATGTGGGGACATCTTTGAGCATTCCCAGGTCTCAGAAATAACCTCTCTCAGGCTTTTCTGATACCTTAGGGCACATCTTGCTAACGGATGTACAGAATAAAGCACAGATGCTCACAGACACATTCAAAGCTATAGAGCTTGGCACTGAGATGCAGAATGTGGTTTCAGGGGAAGGAGCATGGGGATGTCCCTCTGGCTGCACGAGGTGTGTGTTGCCTTTATAACTACTGGTTGCAAAACAAATGGTGAATGCTGTTTTCGCTTTTTGCCTTTTTTTATAAGACCAAAAATCCTTTTGGGATTTCTTTCAGGTTTCCTGGAACAGGTGCAGATTTCACCTGCTGTCCAAAAGTAGAGAGTTCCTGTGAAACCTTTCATAAGTCAAAATGACTTATAGTGAAGAAGCAATTACCATGTTGTAAAAGTGCATCTTCCTTGAATTTTCTCACTTAGCAAAAACAGGTGGTAATGTAGGTCCTTTGTAAAAGCGAAGTGGTGTAAGGTTGAACTTTCAGAATGTAGGGGATGCCTGTATAACATAGCTTTATGACAACTTTGTGGAGTTTACATGTGGCATGCTCTCTTGAAGTGTTCTGGTATATTCAAGAGTGCTCTTTAGAACCAGTGTTCTCAGTTCCTTGAAATTACTCATCTGATAGACTATAGGAGCTATGTATGCTTCTTAGGTTGCTGTGTTTGCTGCATTACAGAATTCCATTACTGTTTATTCCCTTTAAAGACATTAAGGGGCACCTGGCTGGCTCAGTCAGAGGAGCATAATAAGACTCTTGATCTGAGGGTCGGGAGTTACAGCCCCACATTGGATGTAGAGATTATTTAAATAAATAAACTTAAAAAAATAAGGACATTAATTAAAAATATATTTATTATACTTGTGTTGATGTATAAGGAAAAAACTAATTATGAACTGCCCCAAATTCTAAGCCTAGTTAAAATGTAAATGTCCCTAATGAGCTGGAATGAGGCAGTTTTGCCAAAGGGGATCTGAGAACATCTTTGGACAGGGTTTGCTTGTTTTCTTAAGTCAGGATATGAGTTTCTCGTGTGTGTGTGTGTGTGTGTGTGTGTGTGTGTGTGTGTGCGCGCGCGCCTATGTGTGTGTGTTGTTAAGAAATATTTTAAATATCCTTGGTGTTCTCTTTCCTTGAGTCAGAAAAATTTCACTCAGTGTCAGTATGGGATTTTGCCAGATTTCAAAAAAGGGAAAGATAAAAATTTATTCATCCAGTTAAGGAGATCATTATGTATGGTTAAGGGCTCCTCTTAGAGTTACTGCCTATATTACTAAGTAAAAAAAAAATATGCTGGAAGATTTTTCTGACAGGTGAGTATTCGTCAACACTTTAATGAGATGAAACGCCTTAAAAATAACCCAAGAAAGTTTTGCCCAGTGGTGCGCTCTGCCCCTCAGTTTAGGGCATTATGTTTTCCATGCCTGGAAGTTGGCCTGCATTTTTAGTTGATCTTATTTTTATAAAATCATAATTATTAATATAAAAAAGATGGGAAACTTTGCCATGCTTATTATTGCCTTATCGGTGGTATTACAAAAATAAAAATTAGTTTTCATCAAGAAATCTAACAAGTCATTTCTGTTTTTCCAAAGCTCTATATGTGGTGTTAATTTTGACCTGATTCATAGGTCCTCTGATAACCTTAACACACAAAAAGTATGTGTAAAAGAGCTAGACCTATTGGCATTAACTTTCTTGTAGCTCTTGCCAACAAAGAAATACTATGTACTAAATTTGAACCTGGTTTCAAAACAAATGTCAAATTTTAAAACACTGGATTTACTGGAACATAAATAGTGCATTTAACGAAGCTATTTCTCTTGACTCCCTTGTTACTCCATCAGCATATGTGGTAACTCCATGTTGCTAGTAAGTTTCCGTTTTAATATATGATTCCTGTTTTTCCTTCATTCACTAATGACTGATTGAGGGAGAATGGAAATTCAGCCTTCTTATGAAATCTTTACATTAACAGATCAACTTAATGTTATAAATCGCTTCAAATTCCAGAAACAAGATAAATACGAGTCCGAACTCCTCAAAGGGGAGAAGTTGCTATCTGTGGTAACTAGGCAAGATTCAGTCTTACTTGTGTCAATTAGGTATATATTAAATACCCAACTTCATGCTCTAATTGCTTTTAGCATTGTAGAATCTTTAGCTTGATATACTTTGGGAAATTTTTCTGTTTTAGGGTTGTTG
The DNA here is from genome assembly GCA_004023965.1 of Spilogale gracilis. NCBI lineage: Eukaryota > Metazoa > Chordata > Mammalia > Carnivora > Mephitidae > Spilogale > Spilogale gracilis. Next base: position 85,209 of record PITA01003860.1, on the reverse strand, counting down.
GAGGATAGAGATAATGTATTAAAATAAAAGTATGCTGTTCTGATTTTGAGGAAGTTAAAACCTTTGACAGGGAATAAAGTAATTTAATGAAATTATGTGCTGAAAGTTTTGTTGAATTAGTTTAGTTAAAAGGAGCTGTACACCTCAAAATTGAACGAAACTACAGTATTCAGGACCGTTAGAAAAACAGATGGATAATAGTATTATAGTTTTTAGAAACTAATTTTCTATTTTATCATATTCAGTGTGGGATTTATTATGCCTTACTTCGTCTCATTTATTAGCCTACCATGAAGTTTCCACTTATATCTTGAGTTTCTTTTTTCCTCAGGGTTTAAATAGGGAAGAGAAGGTAGGATAAGAGAGAGAGAGAGATTACTGATAACTTTTGAATTCCTCTGAGTGCCAAGATTATGCCAGGTACTTCCTCACAGTAGTCTTTTGGGATAAAAACAGTTTTAATTCCTGTTTTGCACAAAGTAACTGTTCAAGATCACACAGCTAGTTAAGGGTGCAACTAGATTTTAAAACCATCAGTTGAGCATCAAGCACTCTGTTCTTTCTTCTGTAATGTGCTTCTAAACATATGATCCCCTAGAACCACAGATTGCTGGCACTCCTCTCGGGGAGTCTGAAGAACAGATCAGAAGAGTTATCTCTTGATTAGAATTCAGGGGGCATGGGGGATGCTGATTATTCATTTATTCATTTAACAAATACTTTTATTTGCCAGATACTGTTCTAAGTGTATCTTCAACCAAACAGGCAAAATAGCTTTGATTTTTTTTTTTACATCATTTGGCTATAATTTATGCATTAATAGAAGAGACCTCTTATTTCTGCTAAGAACTGTTGAGTAATTAAAACACCTCCAGGGTATCTTTATATTGAAGAAACTTAAAACAAAATGTTTTGAGTCATGAGTTAATACTCTCTGATGCACTTTATATATATAGCAACTATGTTAATATGTGGCATAATTAGATAGTACTAAATACAATATTTCTTTAGGTGTATTCTGTGGGGTATTTGGTTAAATGATTTTAGAAAATGCTTGGTTAAATATAATGAGATTTCTTTATTGCAGAACTTCTTAGAGTCCTTAATATGCTAACATGCATTGTCAGTCTTGTACAGTATTTCCCCAAACTCAATAGACCCTTTTTTCCTAAGAGCTTACAGTACTGTTTTGATATAGAATGCTATGTCTTTCTCCTTTACTTTTTTTTTTCCTGCTCCGAAAAAACACCTACTTGTGTCTTCCAAGGTTCCTTTTATTGGAGACCACCTCAGCATTTCTGATGGTAAATATATTAATCTTTAGGTGCAAAGATTAAATATCTGATGACAGCAATGTATGTAAGGAGCTCATTTGTCATAAACTGCTTCTCTGCTTGTCATGAAGTTGCTAGGTAAAATTACTATGTTATTTCTTTAGAAATGGGCACTTACACAATCCTGGAATTAACTGATACTTCGGTTTTTGAAGGTAGGTATTTACTACCATTGTGTTTTCAGAGGTTCAGACAATTGTCATTATACTTCAAATAATAATTATAAGCTGGCTGCAAGCTGAAGACTTTTATTCATTTTTAAATTACCCTTTAAAAAGAACCACATCCCTTCTTCAGATGAGTTGGTAAATTGAAATAGTACTGCCCACTCTGGACTCCCATTTTTCATCTACACAGAGACTCACTGTTTGAGGTTGTTAAATGTGTACTCTATTTGCCTAGATGTGTGGGCAGGAGAGAAAATAGAGGGCTGAGCTTTGAGGTTGATCTCATACCAGGAACCGGCCCCTGGAGAGGGAGGTAAGCATTAAACTGAAGAAGCAGGGTAAAGAAACAGTTTTTGTTAGGGCCATAGTACAAACACTGTTCTGTATGGTCCCAGCACTCAAGCACTGTGTGGCACAAAGTAGGCACTCAGTAAATATTTGCTGAATGACTAAAACAATAACTTACTCTTTATTTCTGTATCCTAAGGTTATGGTTCTAGGGAACTTATGATCTTTTCTTTTTTAGGTTGATGTTTACTAGATTTTATGCTTAAGTGTTTTGTATACACTGTCTCATTTAATTTTTACAACTAAATCAGGTACTTTCCCATTTTACAGATGTGCAAACGAAAATTTGAGAACATTACATACTGTGCCCAAAGACCCTTATTTCATAACTAGTGAAGTCTAGAATGTATCCAAGTAGGTGGAAGCTGGTATTTGTAGTTTTAACCAATATCCTGTGCTACTAGGTTTCTCTGCTTGCTTCTGTAGTGATGATAGATGGGATTTTGATTCTTATTCCCAGAACTGTTAATAGTCAAGTCTTTTATTTACATTGGAAAGAAGAAAAATCAATATATGATTCTGATTGGGAAAGAAGAGCTGCAGGGGAAGCCAGTAGTGTTTTCTCTGTGATATCACAGGAAGTTACCATGGAAATGATTATGGTATTATGAATACAGAATTATAACCTTGAGTGGGAAATAAGCTGCCTAAGGAGATGAACGCTGAGAAATAGCAAAGTTGTTGTCATGACAGTGCCTTTCAGGTTTTAGATGAACAAATTCAGCAATGTGAGGTCTAAATGCCTAGTCCCTCTCAGCATTCCCGAAACATCAGTGTTAAATTATTCTTTTAACTCTCTCTGCTTTTGTTACTACTTTTGGAACTTGTTGAAAGTAAAATAATTCCCATGTGTGCATATGTGTTTTTAGTTTAGCAGATATTGTTTTTTTTTTTTTTTTCCTCCTGACTCCTCCCTGCCTAGCTTCCTCTAATTCCTTCTTCAAGATATTCCCAGTGGAGATAAACTGTTTCCTGGTTTTTGCATCCACACATTCCCTGTAGAGTATGTTAGCAGTGGTATTTGTTAATTGTTAAAGCCAACTCTGGCAGTTGGATGGAGGGGGTGTAGTAAAAAACTGTGTTATTTTTCCAATAGCAAGTTTAATTTCAAATTTCATCACTTCTAGATCTGTTCAAGAAATGCAATCCTTTCCAAAAAATGCTTGTTTTAAAAAACACTGGTCATGTGCTTTAAACTTGGTCAAAGAAAATTGGAAGTGGTGACAGTGCTGTAATATTACTCATCATCTTAATTTCTTTATATTTGGAATCCTTCAGTGGTTTTGTTTATTTAACTAATATTGTGTCTGACTTATTGTTCTCTTATTGCCATCATTTTGCTTTGAAAGGACTGATGATTCTAGGTGGGAACTTCATAATTGTTCTGGCCCTTTAAGCTCTAGAAACTTGTCAATTTACTTATTTCAGTTAGTACCACAGATTACTCTGGGGTCCAAAATATCTTTCTTTCCAGTCTATTCTAGGATATGAAGTATTTTCCTAATCTGTGATTAGGAAGAGAGTAGTGAATAGCTGTGGAGCTTTCTTTACAATGAAAGGGAATTTAAAAATGATGAAAAGGAACACAGAGTTTCGTTTGTCACAGGTTATATGCCAGTGTATAAGGTGATAGTCAAGCTTGACACATGTGAAAGACTGTGTAAGGCATGTGTGTTTTGAAGCTTACATGGAAACTGGTGAACCTACAACCCAACTGAAGAGTCAGAACATTACTAATACCAGTGAGGTTATTTGTATGTTCATTCACTGTCCCATTCCTCTTCCAATTTGTGTTTAACATTCACTTATCTTGTAAAAAGAGAGTTGTGTAGTTAACCACCCAAGGACAAGTAGTTTTGAAGAAGTGGTAACATACAAGCTGTAGCAATTTGTTTTTTTTCTTTCAGTATTGTGCTGCTTATTCATCCATGTTGTTGTGAGCTTGACTCATGAATTTCTTTTCCAGTCTTTACTTTGACTTAAGGTTTTTTAAGAAATATTTAAAAGTTTTCCCAGCATATGGAGATTTTAAATTTATTTTTATATTATTGATTTCTGACTTAATTGCTCTGTGATTTTGGAACATGGTCTATATAATACTATTCTTGGAAATCCACTGACACTTCTGTTCGGGCTTAGCAAATACAACATTTTTGAAAATGAGTATGTGGAGGGCGCCTGGGTGGCTCAGTGGGTTAAAGCCTCTGCCTCAGCTCAGGTCATGATCTCAGGGTCCTGGGATCGAGGCCCACATCAGGCTCCCTGCTGAGCAGAGAGCCTGTTTCCTTCATTCTCTCTGTCTACTTGTGATCTCTCTCTCTGCCAAATAGATAAATAAGATCTTTAAAAAAAAAAAAAGAAAAGAAAATGAGTATGTGGAAATAGTGCATACTCTGATTTTTTGGTGCACTGCATGTGTTCACTACATTGAACATTTTTGGGGTCTCCTACATGATAGGTTTATTAATTTCTTCTGTGTTTATTAAATTTTAAAGCTATTTTAATAAATATAGAGATAGAATTGTTCTACCTTCCTGTTCAGTTACATTTTAATCATTGTGTAGATGCTGTCTTTCTTTTTGTTTTGTTTTGAAGCTCACTTAAAATGATACTAATATATTTTAATATAATTTATATAGATTAATATTTGCCTGGTAAATTTTTTCATGTTTCCATTCTTTCATGTCTTTATATTTTAGGTATGTCTGATATTGCTGGATTTTAAAATTTTGTTTTAAAATGCATTATAATAGCGGTGCCTGGGTAGCTCAGTTGGTTGAGCATCTGACCCTTGATTTCTCTTTGGGTCATGATTTCATGGTCATGGGATTAACGCATGTGGGGCTCTACACTTAGCGGGGAGTCTGCTTGGAATTCTCTCTCTCCCTCTGCTCCCCCCACCCCCAATAAATAATTGAATAAATAAATCTTTTAAAAAATGCATTATAGTAATCTCTAATGTTGGCAGATTAATTTAAATTTATTATAATTGAGATATATTTGATGTTACCATCATCTTTATACTTTCTGTTTGTCTCACTTTTTAGTCTTTCTCTCCTCTATTTTATTGTCTTTTCTTAATTGGTTGAATTTTGTCTTCTTATTCCACTTTGCTATATCTCTGGTTTGGAAGCTATAGCAAGACTCTCAACTGAGCTCTTCTTAAACTTATAGTCTCCTCTTATTCTCGAGCATACAACAACTACATTTCCCATCCTCCCTTGCTATTAATTATTACGTTGTGATTGAAGACTAGCCAATGGAATTTGAACAGAAGCAATGTGTGCTTTGGGGCCAAGGCTTTTAAGAGTGCCTGAACCTCACCCATGTGCTTTTTCACCTCTGGTTTCTGGATACAGAAGATGATGATACTCTTAAGGATTGGTGGAGTCCATAAGATGGAAAGAAGCTGAGACTTTGAATCTCTGTGTGGAGGAAAACCACTTGCCAACCAAATATTAGACTGTTTCATTTTATCATTTTCTTTCCTTGCTTTCTTTTCTTGTCACCCAGACTTGCTTTCCAGAGTCATTTTCCTTCTTGAAGTATGTTCTTTAGAAGCTTTAAAGGTAAAACTCTACTGGTAATAAATTCTCTTAGTTTTTACCTGTTCAAATATGTCTTTATTTTTCTCTCTTGTTCTTTTAAGTATAAGTTGATGGGTATTTTATGTAAACACTTCAAAGATATTTTCATCAACTTTGGCCTTTATTGCTTTTGACATCTGCTTTCAGCCTAATTGTCATCCTCTATTAGATGTCCTACCTTTTTCTCTTTTCAAGTTTTATCTTTCTGCTTGATGCTCTGTAGTTTGACTATAATGTATCTAAGTGTGATTTCTTTTTATTTATCCTCTTTAGTATTCATTTTGCTTAATGTATTTATTTATACATTTTAAAGAGTTGGACAAATTGGATATGTAATAAAGGTAAATCTTTGATTAATTTCCATAGAGAATTTATTATTTTTCATACAAATTTACTTGCAGATATACAAATCAAAATACATGTTGGTATCTATCTATCTATCTATCTATATTATACTGAACATGATATAAAAAATAGAAAAACAAATATATGTATTTTCTTATGTATTTATTTTTGGACATTTACAAAGCCGTATAATCTGAAATACACATTTATACTGACCAGTCCTATGGAGATTATAGCACATAAATAGTCAAGAACCTGGTAACAACATTCTTCTCTATGTAGACTATATGCACTGCAGAAGGAGAACTTTATGATTAATATAACCAGAAGTGTTAAAAAATATTCATTTGCCTGTATTCTAAGAATTAGGTCTTTATTTGTGGTTTAAAGTGTTGAAAGCCTCAGTAACCTGACAATTTCTGATTATAGAGACCAAATGGAAGGTGAATACAGAATTTACCTTTTGCTCTAGCCCAAAAACATTACTAGAAAAGGTGGAAAATCTTATTAGATGTGATAATTTTGGGCCAGTTGATCTTTCTAAAACACTGTTATGAAACTTTTTTGTTTCTCCCGCCAAAGGAGAACATTCTGAAGGTCACTTTATTTAACAGTCCACTCATGTGTATCATCTATTTTTCCTGTACAGCAAAGAAAACAGTTGAAACAATTGAAACGTTTACTGTTTCCTCTTGATCAGTGTCCTGTAGTCAGGTGCTAACTTTTAGTCATATTTTAAAGGGATATATTATTTTAACCAAAAACTGCTTGGAGAAATTTTATCCTTTATTAGTTGTAAAAGTGCTAGGTCTGTTTAATTTCTGATTTTAATACAGAACGTAAGTAATTCTCTATTGAAAGAATTGGTCCTATTCCCACCATTCTGATGTAGTTTGCTTTATAAAACATAATACAGCAAGCACAGCTATTCCAGGGTAGTCTTTGTATAGTTAAAAATCAAAGTGATAGAATTATAGATCATTTTTATTTTACTTTTTATTTTTTTTTCCTTAACAATGAAAATTTAGTTCCACACAGTTCTGGAAACTAGAAGTACAAGACAAAGGTCTTGATAGGGTTGGTTTCTTCTGAGGGCCTCTCTTTTTGGCTTATATTTGGCTGACTTTGGGCATCTTCACTTTGTCTTCCCTCTGTGTCATCTTTTACTTGAGTGGTTTTTTTCTTCTTTGATATTTCTTTCTCAGTATTTTTAAAGTAAAATAGTCAAAACTATTTAAAGGACTTAAGTAGAGCATAACATATTTTGTTGGGTAAAACTAAAGCAATAGTAGACAAATTCATGAGTTAATATATGGTTAGACTTCGAGGAGATACAGTAAAGGAACAGCTTGTTAAAGTAAAACACAGGACCAGGGTAGTGGACTAGGTAATTTAGGTTAACCCTCCTGCTGAGGAAGATTGGAAAAGCAAGTTAAAATATAGAAAAGTTTTTTTGGAACGGTTAAGATGTCTTTCAGTAGGTGAATGGATAAAAATAGACTCTGGTACATCCAAGCATTAGAATATTATTCAGTGCTAAAAACAAACAGACTTTCAAGCCCTGAAAAGAGATGGAAGAATCTTAAATGTATATTGCTGAGTGAAAATCCAATCTTAAAAGACTACTTGCTACATGATTACAACTATATGACATTCTAGAAAAGGCAAAACTATGGAGACAGTAAAATAATTATTGGTTGTCAGATAGTGAAGGGTGGGGGAGGATGAATGGGCAGAGCATTAAGGATATTTAAGGCTATAAAGATACTCTGTATGATACTGTAAAGGTAGATACATGTCCTTGTATATTTATTCAAACCTGTGGCAAGTGTACAACACCAAGAGTGAACCATAATGTAAACTATGAACTCTGGGTGATTTTGATATGTAAATGTAGGTTGTCAGTTGTAATACATGTACCACTGTGGTGGGAAGATATTTGTAATGGGGGAAGGAATGCATTTGTGGGGTAGGAGGGCTTAGGGGAAGTTGCTGTACCTTCCTCTCAGTTATGTTGTGAACTTAAAACTGCTCTAAAAAATTAAGTCTTTAAATTAAAAAAAATTGCTTGGAGGCATTGTGGAGGTTATTAGATAGTGAAGATTATGGGGCCAGGTTAGGGAGAATCGAGGCCTAGCTTCTAATCATCTCATTTCCTGAAATTAGACTAAAGTAATTCCAGAGCACTAGTCCCACAAGTATCTGGCAGAAACAAGTTTAAATCTCCTCTACAAGAATGTAACACCGTATTCCTCAAGTTATTTTTACTAACAGTTTTGCAAAAACAGTGTCTGGCAATCAAAAATAAACATTTGAGGAAGGACAAATGTTAAGAAAACTAGAAAAATGAGCAGTAAAAAAATGCATGGAAGTTTTATATATTGGTGTTATTAGAATCAGACTTTAAAATTATTATGTTTACTATTGTCAGGAAAAGATAAGAATTCAGGAGAACTGGAAAGTATAAATAAGAACCAAATGGAAATTCTAGAACTGGAAATTACAATAACCAAAATGAATAATTCAGCGGATAGATTTAACAATAGATATAATCAAAGACAGAAATAGCAGAATCTGTTAAAGAAAATATGCAAAATAAAGCCCAGAGCAAAGGGATGAAAATAGAGAAGAGAGGTTAAGAGACATAAAGGATGTGGTGAGCAGTCTTGACCCATTTGTAATTGGAATCTTAGAAGCTAGGAGAGAATTAAAACAGCAATATTTGAATAGAATGATTCAGAACTTTCTGATAAATAACCTCTATCTGCAAATTTAGGAAATCCAGTAAACTCCAAGGACAAATGAAAAGAGACTCATAGCTAGACATATGGTTGTAAAACTGATAATAAAGAGATTTTAAAAGCAAAAAGAGAAAAAAAAAAAAAGACAAATTACTTCCCAAGAAGTTACACTTATACCAACAGCTGATTTCTTTTTTCTTTTTTTTTTTTTTTTAAAGATTTTATTTATTTGACAGAGAGAAACACAGCCAGAGAGGGAACACAAGCAGGGGGAGTGAGAGAGGGAGAAGCAGGCTTCCCGCCGAGCAGGGAGCCCGATGTGGGACTCGATCCCGGGTCTCCAGGATCATGACCTGAGCCGAAGGCAGTCGCTTAACAACTGAGCCACCCAGGCGCCCCTAACAGCTGATTTCTTAGCAGAGACGTGGGAGTCAGAAGGCAATGGGATGGTATCTTTATTATTATTATTTCTTTGAAATTTTATTTAAATTCTGGTTAACATACAATGCAGTATTGGTTTCAGGAGTAGAATCCATTGGTTTATCCCTTACATACAATACCCAGTGCTCATCATAACAAGTGCCCTGCCCCTTACCCATCACCCATCCACCCACTCCTCTATCAACCCTCAGTTTGTTCTCTGTCGCTAAGAGTCTCTTATGATTTGTTTCCTTCAGTCTTTTTTTTTCTTTCCCTTCCCCTGTGTTTATCTGTTTTGTTTCTTAAATTCTACATATGTGTGAAATGATATGGTATTTGTCTTTCTCTGACCTATTTCATTTAGCATACTGCACTCTAGATCCAATCATGTCATTGCAAATAGCAAGATTTCAATCTTTTTGATGGATGAGTAATACTCCATTGTGTGCATGTGTATATATATCTGTATATATACTGCCTCTTCTTTATCAGTTCATCAGTCAGTGGACACTGGGGCTCTTTCTGTAGTTTGTCTATTGTTGATAATGCTATCCCTTTGAATCAGTATTTTTATATCCTTTGGGTAAATACCTAGTAGTGAAATTGCTAGGTCATAGGGTAGCTCAATTTTTAACTTTTTGAGGACTCTCCATATTCCAGAGTGGCAGCACTGGTTTGCATTGGGATGGTATCTTTAAGCTGTGGAAAGAAACTAACTGCTAGCTTAGAGTTCTCAGAGCAACAAAACTATTCCTTGAGTATGAGGGCAAAGTAAAGACATTTTCAGACAAACAAAGCTTGAAAGACTTTATTACCAACAGATTTTAGCCAACGAGAATAATAAAGGGTGTTATTTAGAACGGAGAAAAATTCTCCCAGATGGTCAGAAATTCAACTTTAAATGACTAGATTAGATTGTGATTAGGTTAGAGAAATCTAATAAATTGTACTTCATAAAATAGTAATAACATCTTTTGGGGTTTAAAACATACAGAGCCTTAAAACACATGACAAATAGGTTTTTGAAAAGGTGCTCAACAAAATTTGTTATAGGGAAGCGGGAGGTACAACTACATTGAGATAGCACTACACTCTGCAAGTGTGGCATGGATTTGGGCTAACAGAAGCTTTCAGAAACTAGTGGTGGAGAACATGAATTGGTTCATCCACTTTAGGAAAGTGGGATAATGTGTAGACATTTATGATACACATCCCCTATGAGCCAGCTTAACAAAAATGCATGCATTAAATAATGTTCCTAACAGAGCCATTCATAATAACTAAAACCTGGAAGGAACTCCAGTGTTCACCAAGATTAGATGGACAAATTGTATATTCATACAGTAGAATATACGTCAATGAAAAGGAATGAACTGACAACTACATGTAACCACCTGGGTAAATTTCACAAACAGTATGGAGCAAAAGAAGCTGGACATAAAAGAATATAACACTGCACAATTCACTTAAATAGCATCTTAAAAAGACAAAATGGAACCATAGGGCCAAAGGATGCATACTTAGGCAAAAGGTTGGTGGTTGCCTTTTGGGAAAGGGGCTGATTATTAGTAGAATCATGAGGGAGGCTTCTAGGTTCCGGCAAATTCTCTGTCTTGACCCTGGTAATGGTTACGTGAGTGTTTTTCCTTTGTGAAAAGTCTTTGAACTGCACATCTTGTTTTGTGCATTTTTCTGTGACTATTTCACAACAAAAAATGTTAAAATGTGTACTCAGACTGTATGGTTTATACAGAAGAAATTTAGATGAAGAACTATTTTAACTTCCTATTATCTAGGTGTGTGTCTCTCTTTAAAGACTCTTTTTAAAGACTGTCACTATTTCTCTTTAAAAATATACTTTGGAGGTCCTCTTGTGCTAGCTGTCGGGAGCATGCTGGTTCCCTTTTACAACTCTACTCCAGAAATGACCAAAAACCCTCTTGGTGTTAGCACAGCTGAAAAAAAAAGATTTAAGACGTATCCAAAGAAGAAAAGGCAGAGAAAATATGAGTAACAACAAAGGAATATAAACCTGAAAAATGATCTGTATTGTTCAGATTTTGAATCTAACAACAGCTAATTTATTCCCAAAACTCATGGATTCTGTCCTTTCCATCCCTGAGAGAGTGTCTATTAAGTTCTGAATAGATACCTCATCCTCCATTTCAGTTCCTAGGCCAAGGGACCTGTTCTTCAGGTGACTGGCAGGGCTACGTGGTGAGACCCTCCTTCCTTATTGTATCAGTGGAGTGGTGTGTTCCTTGACAGGGTTTACACAGTATCTGTTTATATCGAAGTAGAACATAACAGCTCTGGAATAGCTACAGGCATTTATTTATGTCTAAAAGAAAAAAGTATATCCCAAATAACTCCCTGGGGTTGGAGTCTTTGCACTTTGTCTGTTGGAGGCTAACACATCTGCAGTGTTCTGCTGAAACTTAAAACTTAAACCTAAACTTAGCTGGGGGAAGGGGAGAAGAGGGAAAGGGGCTGACATGCACTGCGTGTAGCCAGCTTCTGCAGCCCTGGTGCTTTGCATGCTCCCACCACCCCTTTCAGGCCTATAGCAATCAAATGATGAAAGTGAACATTAGGGAAGTCAAGCAGCTTGCCTAAGAGCAAACAGCTACTGAATTTGGTGGAGCCGTCCCAAACCTTGTTCTTAAACTGTGTAGCCTACTTTCTGTAACAGTGTAGGGAAATACTGATTTTATTTTTAACCTAGAGTATTGCACTAATGACTCTGGATACAGAAAATTTGTCAAAATCTGTCAAAGAATCTTTGGAGGGCAATACCAATAATGAATTTGCCTTCATGCCCAGTTCTTTCACTGCCCTAATGCCAGCCGTATTTGGATTTTCATGTCCAGAGCTGTGATGAGGAGTAAGAAAAAATTCATGCTAACTTACCATGACTTCTGCTCTATGTGATCCCTCATGGTACCCATTGAAATGTATTACCAGATCTTTAAAAGAGAGTGTTTTAATGGGACTAAAATAGCAAAACATTAACACTAGGGGCTGATGACTTACTGCTTTATGACTGACTTATTTGACTAATTGCAGAGAATCCTTTCTGAATTAATATAAATCATTTGGGAAGGGTACTGCTACATGTTTGCTTTGTTCTAGGGGCACTTGAATGTAGCATCAAGGAAAATAGAATGGTAAAAACCACAGTGTGTTCATCTTAGAAGGTTAGAAAAGCTTCTACTTGAACTAGTAAGAGTCTCTTCACAGTAACCATATAAGCCAAAACTGTCCTTACTACAATAAGACTGTTATTTGTGTCCCCAGAAATTTTCATTTTCAGTTTGTGTGTGTGTGTGTGTGTGTTTTCTTTTCCACTGTAGCTGACTTCTTGGAAATATCAAGGTGATTACATAATTTCATTGAAAAAGTCAGTTACAACTGGTACATTGATAAACTATTTTCTTAGTGATGCAGCCACCAAAATATTGGAGAAGAAAAGAGCATGTGTTTAACATTCCCTGCTGAAAGCTTGAAGCACATACAAAAAATTGAGATAGGGAGTATGGAAGAAATTATTTTGCCAATTTTGTCCACTTCTGCACAAAGCTTTTCATTTAAAATTTATTGAACTGTGGCAGGCAGGCTGAAATTATTAAATAAGCCAGAAAAGCTGTAAAGACTTAGAGTATGTCAATGTTTTTAGATGTGGGCTTTCTTTCTGTCAGATTTTCAGTGAATTATAATGATTAAAACTACATTTTCATTATATTTTGTACCGTAAATAAGGGAAGTGTTTTCAGAAGTGATTAGAGAAAAACAGTGTATCGTTCTTCAGTGGTCATACTGTTAGAATAACAAGTTTCTTCACTGCCTTTCATTTTTGTAGTTGGGTTTTGCTTACCTCACAGCAATCTAAGGGCAGACAACTGCCTGAAGGTATGAACACTGGCCTTTACAACAAGAGTGATAAAGGAAGTGTAAAGATTGTGTTGTTAATACTGAGTAGGTATTTGCCCAGTGTTATATATCTTTGCTGTGTTTTTATTTCACTTGAAGAATGCGTGGTTGTGGGAACCCTACTTTTCTCTGTCTAAGCATGCCTTTCAGCTGAAGATATTATATTAGTTTCCTAGGGCTACTGCAGCAAGTTACCACAAACTGGGTAGCTTAAAACAACAGAAATTTAATTTTCTTACAGTTCTGTAGGTAAGAAGTCTGAAATCAAGGTTTTGGTAGGGCCATGCTCCCTCAGGAGGTTCTTGGGGGAGAATCTTTTTTTCTGTCTTCCTAGCTTCTGGTGATTGCCAGCAATCTGTGGTGTTTTTGTTTTTGTTTTTGTTTTTGTTTTTTTTTTAGCCTGTACCTTCATTTCATCATGCCCAAGTCGGCCTCTGATACCGAATAGCCTTCTTCCCTCTGTCTGTCTCACTGTGTCCTCACCTGGCCTTCATAGAAGCAGCCATTGGACTTAGAGCCCACAAGAATCCAGGATGACCTCATTTTAACAAATTACATCTGCAAAGACCCTGTTTCCAAATAAGGTCATTTCGGAGGTTCCAGGTGGACATGAAATTTTGGACTGTTTAACCCAACACGGGCTTTTGCATTCCATTTTATTGTGGTTCACAGATACATGGAAGTTATGTGATTGCCCTGTGTTGAGCAAGCCTGCTGGCATCATTTTTCCAACAGCATTTGCTCACTTTGCATCTGTGTATATTACATTTTAGTGATTCTCACAATATTTCAAGCTTTTTCATTATTATATTTGAATTGCTTCAAGCTCATGGTAAAACTTTAAGTGATAAGGAGTTGCTGCTTATGGATGAGCAAAGAGAGTGGTTCCTTGAGATGGAAACTACTCCTGGTGAAGATACTGTAAAGATCGTTGCAGTGACAATGAAGGATTTAGACTATTATATAAACTAACTTGTTAAAGCAATGGCAGGGTTTGAGAGGATTGACTCCAGTTTGTAAAGTTCTCTGGGTAAAATGCTATCAAATAATGTTGCACCGTACAGAGAAATCATTCATGGAAGGAGGAGTGAGCTGTTGTAGCAAAATTTCATTGTTGTGTTATTTTACAAAATTGCCACAGCCGTCCCAGCCTTCAGCAACCACCAATCTGATCATTCTGCAGCCATCAACATTGAGGTAAGACCCTCTAGCAGCAGAAGGATTAAGACTTGCTGAAAACTCAGATGGTGGTTAGCAATTTTTAGCAATGGAGTATTTCTTGAATATTTTATTTATTTATTTAGAGAGTGAGAGAGAGAGAGCACTAGTGGGGTGGGGAGGGAGGAGCAGGGGGAGAGGGAGAAGCTGACTCCCCATGGAGCAGGAAACCCAAGCACTCCTTCCTGGATCATGACCTGAGCCAAAGGCAGATGCTTAACCCACTGACCCACCCAGGCACCCCGCAATAAACTATTTTTTAATTAACATATGTTCATTGTTTTTTTAGATACAATGATATTACATGATTAATAAACTACAGTATACTGTAACATAACTTTTATATGCACTAAAACCAAAAAGTTCATTTGACTGGCTTTATTGCAGTACTTACTTTTTTGTGGTGAGCTGGAACCAAACCTTCAGTGCTTCCAAGGTATGCCTGTACAGGTATTCTTGCTTATTTATTCCGAATTTGTTACTTCATTTTACTGATACCTTATATCAGTAAAATTTGTTACTTCATTTTACTGATATTTATATCTAGTATTAATTTGCTTAAAAATTTATAGGTTATAGATGCCTGATGTGATAACTAGTATTTTTTAAAAAGATTTATTTATTTGAGAGAGGGAGCATGAGTGGGAGGGGTAGAGGGAGATGGAGAAAGAGAATCTCAGCTAGCTCCTGGCTCAGTGGGGAGCCCCATGCAGGGGTTGGTATCACAACCCTGAGATCATGACCTGTGCTGAAACCAGGAGTTGGATGCTCAACTGACTGTATGACCTGGATGCCCCTAGATAATTACTGTTTTTAATAGCCTTGACCACTTTGTTATACCTAAACACTACTCTTTGAAAAAGGGAAAAAATGAAGTTGCTTGTCGACTAGGAGAGAGAGAGATTGAGAGATTTGTAGTATAACTATATGAAACACGTTCATTTAAAGCTCTTAACCATAAATTAGAGAAATAGTTGCTAATAGCCCTAATAGTTCAAAAAATATCAAAAAGAATCCTTTTCTGTAAGACAGAGATTTTGAGGTTTTATAGAAAATCATCTTAGTTTACCCTAGAGTGGAGATGGTACTGGAATCTGTAGGACAGATTTTTTTTTTCCCCCTCAAATTTTTTTTAATTCCAGTATAATTAACATATAGTGATGTATTAGTTTCTGGTGTACAATGTAGTGATTCAGCAGTTCTGTACATTACTCAGTACTCACCATGGTAAGTATACTCTTAATCCCCTTCACCTGTTTCACTCTAGTAGCCATCAGTTTGTTCTCTGTAGATAAGAGTCTGGTTTTTGGTTTGCATGTTTTTTCTTTGTTTCTTAAATTCCATGTGAATTATATATATTTGTCTTTTTCTGACCGACTGACTTCATTAGTATTATACCCTGTAGACCTATCCCTATTGTTGCAGATGGCAAAATGGCTTCTTTTTCATGGCTGAGTAATATTCCTCTGCATGTATGTGTTTACCATATATTCTTTATCCATTCGTCTATCAGTGGACATTTGGGCAGCCTTGCATAATTTGTCGTAAATAATGCTGCAGTAAACATAGGGATGCACATATTCTTTTGAGTTAGTTTTCATATTCTTTGGGCAAATACCCAATAGTGGAATTACTAGATCTTATGGTAGTTCTGTTTTTAATTTTTTGAGGAACCTCCATACTGTTTCCACTGTGGCTATGCCAGTTTGCATTTGTACCAACTGTGCATGAGGGTTCCTCTTTTTGCATATCCTCAGCAACATTCGTTGTTTCTTGTGCTTTTTATTTTAGCTGGTGTGAGGTGATAGCTCATTGTGGTTTTGATTTGCATTTTCCTGATATGGAGTGATGTTAAACATCTTTTCATGTGTCTGTTGGCCATCTGGATGTCTTTGGAGAAATGTCTGTTCATGTCTTCTGCCAGTTTTTTTTCTTTGTTTATTTGGGTGTTGAGTTGTGTAAGTTCTTTATATGTTTTGGATATTCTTTATTGGCTATGTCATTTGCAAATACCTTCTCCCATCCAGTGGGTTGTCTTAATTTTGTTGGTTGTTTCCTTTCCTTTGCAGAAGCTTTTTATTTTGATGTAGTCCCAATAGTGTGTTTCTGCTTTTGTTTCTCTTGTCTGTGGAGATAGATCTAGAAAAATGTTGCTACAGCTGATGTCAAGGAAATTACTACCTGTGCTCTCTTCTAGGATTTGAAAGTTTTCCTGTTTCATTCTTCTTCTTTCTTTTTTTCTAAAGATGTATTTATTTGGGAGAGAGAGAGTGCACACAAGTGGGGCAGGAAGGGCAGATAGAATCCTCAAGTAGACTCCCTACACCCTGAGATCATGAGCTGAGCTGAAATCAAGAAGCAGTCATCCCCCAGTTTCATTCTTTTGCATGTTATCCCAACACCATTTATTGAAGAGATTTTCTTCAAAGGACAGATTCTTACTGATAGGATATTTTAATAAGAGAATGTTTGTATCTGTAGACATATTTTTATTATTAACATTGGCATTTTCTAAAGATATTTTGGAATATATGAAGTTAAAAGGATCCTTTAAAAATAGTAAGTGTAATTTTCATTATTTCATGAACCTAAAGGCAGAGGATACTTTATAATGGAATCAGAAAAAAAAAAAAAAGATTTGAGGGGCACCTGGCTGTCTCAATCAGTTAAGTGTCTGCCTTCTGCTCAGTCACGATCCCAGGGTCCTGGGATCGAGCCCCACATGGGGCTCCCTGCTCCTTGGGGAGCCTGCTTCTCCCTCTGCCTGCTGCTCCTCCTGCTTGTGCTCATTCTCTTTTCTCTGTCAAATGAATAAATAAAATCTTAAAAAAAGATTTGATATAAGCAATCATTTTATAATCAGTCTTTGAGAAGAAATAACTTCAGTTTTATAAACTGATACCTAAACTGCCTAAACAAATTACTAACAATAAGTTTGGGTGCCTTTCAGCCACCACTCTAAAGTTAAATACTCAGGGGGCGCCTGGGTGGCTCAGTTGGTTAAGCGACTACCTTCGGCTCAGGTCATGATCCCGGAGACCTAGGATCGAGCCCCACATCGGGCTCCCTGCTCGGCGGGAAGCCTGCTTCTCCCTCTCTCACGCCCCTTGCTTGTGTTCCCTCTCTGGCTGTGTTTCTCTGTAAAATAAATAAAATCTTAAAAAAAAACAAGAGTTAAATACTCGGAAAATAGGACAGTCATTACTCTTGTTGGAAGAGGGAATCATTTCATTACTTGCAGTAAATTTTCTATATAACCTGCAGTCCTCTGAATCTTGTAGCTGTGTTACATTACTCTTATCTTAATAGTTAAATAAAATGACTTGAGCCCCCATCTCATACATTTTGGAAAGTCCTGTGTCCAGCCTAGTGTTTTGGAGGATCTTGGGGAGGTGGGGAGTGGAGAGTAACGTTGGCGGAGGTGTGTGCGCAGGTAGCTTGTGACATGCATTTTTCTGGTCCCTGTAACCTTGGAGTCCTTCTTCCACTGGGCTCTGAGTACTCAGTTTAGATACTTCTCAGCTGTGATGTATTGCCTTTTCTCAGACCTTGTTGCCTTAACCAGGGGGGAAAAAACATCCCCTTCCTCATCCTCAGTGCACAATTTATCCAGACCTGTTGTGTGTAACAGACTCTACTGAATGCTTGTGTGGATAGAGGAGGCTGAATGAGAACAGAGTTTAAAATGGACAGTTTAGCACCTTCAAGTTCCTATAATTCCTAAAACCTGCAGCTTGAGGCTGTGGCTGCGATACTGGCTCACCCCCACCCCTGCCAAATCCCCATTCCCCCACCTCCCCGCCTACATCCCTAGACCCATCTTTCCACTACTCTGGGGCTTTATCCTGTCCTTCTGCTCCCCCCTCCCCCAAGTCCCTCCAGGGTGAGCAGAGCCGGACGGCTGTCCAGTTTTTACCTAATTATGTAGAATAAGTCAACTCCTCTTTCCTGTCCACACCAGCTTTGAGGATGGGTGTTAGCGGTTGGTAATCACTTTTTAACTAAAATATTTCCTTAAAAGTATTTAACATTCCTTAATAGTAATTTTTTTTTCTGTGCAGCTAAAGAAATCAGCTGAGACTGAAGTTCACTCCTAAAAATTTGAGTGTTCTTTTCTTTCTCTCTACTATATTTAGAATATTTTAGCAGTTTGAGGAGTCAGAGGTTACCATTTCATCCTGCCACTCTTTCTCTCCTGACAGTTGTCCCTGAATTCAATTATAGGCCCCCAGACAGCAGAGACTATCTTTCTTGTTCATCATTTTATTCTCAGTTTCTAGTCCAGTGCTTGGCATGTGATAGATACCTAATAAATATTTGTAGGATGAAAGAATGATCTCTGTATACATAGGGAAGGAAATCTTGAAATTCCCATTAAGACTTGTCCCTTTCAATTAAACCTTCATCCTAGGAAGCAGATAACACAAATAACACACTTGTAAGACATTTGGAATAAGTAGGCTTTTTTTCCTGGTGGTCTTGTGACATCACTGGAAACCTAAGGTGAGGCACAAAGAATATGAGTCAGGAAAGTCAACTGTCTTGGAGATAATGCTTCACATGTATCATCTTGTCCACTGCTGTCCATTTTTCTCCTGTTGAGTCCAGTTTAGTTTTAGGTAATGCTATTCAGGTATAATTTAGACTATACACCCTAGGGCACAGACTTTGTCTTGACATAGTCCCTGCACAGCCAGTGTACAAAAAATAACAAAACTCTCTTACCTCAGATAATTGGGAAGTTAGGAATCTTTTCTCCACCTGCCTTCTTTATACAGAGACAGGCATCTTCTTTTCAGTGGCTCATAGTTAATTAGTGGTTGCCGTAGATTGCATTTAAAGGTCATGAGGCTTAGCTCTCTTCAGAATATTATTACACTGTGAAACTTGAATGGCTCAAACTGGAAAGAATAGCTCTCCTCATGGGAGGCTTAGGGAAGTGAAGTAAGTTGTGATGAAGTGAGGTAGTCTGGATTCAAGCCCAGGTTTGACTGACTTCACCGCCCATGTTGGTTACATGCTGCTCCATGGCCTCCCCATCAGGTTTTCTAGAATCTTCAAGCATGGAAGTTCAGATCTGTTTTTTGGTATGTGCCTGTGTGATGTGCCCGGGTATTGCAGGTGGAGTTAGAAGCACCTTAAAATTTAGAGTTGAACAGTGTGTTGCTGTAAAGCATTCAGTAGATAATTTGCCTTGAAAATATAGACAGTCCTACAGGAGATCCTCCTGCTATATCAAATGGGTTTCAGAGGTAGGGGATCTAGGTTCACAGCTTGCTGATGGGGTGCCCTTGAGGTCTGGTACTTTGTGTGAATGAATTTCTGTTAGTCACTAAGGATTGTTAAGGCTCCCTCAGCCTCCTAACCACTACTTTGCAGGTAACAGATTTAGGGAAAAAGAGTGACATAAGCTATTACTGCTTTTAAAACCAAACAAACCTTCCTGTTAGCCTTGCTAATGGAGATAGTCTGTCAGCTTTATTTTCGTAGTCCCATAAACTTCGTGATTTTATGGGAATAACAAGTCTCTTTCTTACATTCCTGTTATCTTAGCAAAGGCTTCCAACGCACAGGCATGTCCTAACTCACTAGTTTCTTGTTGACTTTTTTTTTTTTAACTCAGCAGTTATTAAAAAGTCTTGGGAAAAAAACCACTAAGAGCCACCTTTCTTCTTTTATGACACAAAAAGCAATTATTTACATACTATTTCATAGTGTACTCTCTTTAAGAAAATAGAGTAAGCATCCTAATATCTGGACAGTGTATTGTTATTCTTTACCCTTGACCACTTTGCCTTCTTGAAGTCCTATTCAAAAAAACAAAAATTCAGCTGAGTAACTTTAAGGATCAAATTGGCTTTATTTAATGATTAATGAATGGGGCAGCGTCCCATCTGGTAAATAGAAGCTCCACCAAGATATAGAAAAGGAACAGGTTTTAAAGGCAGAAAGAGGGTGGAAAAAGGAAATTATTAGCAAAGAATGCATTTTTTTTCTGGTAAGGTCACCCACCCACCATTGAAAAGGTCTTTTGGGCAGATGACCTTGCTGATGCTGACCAGGTAATCCCAGGTTGGCTGGTTAAAGGTTACATTCCTGGGAGAAGTTGAAGCTGCAATTTAGGTTAGATATTAAATCTTGGTTTGCTGACATGGGGCTTAGCACAGATGACTCCATTTTGGGCCTGTTGTCTCTTTGTAAAAAATTGCTCCTTTTGTTCAGACTCAGCTTAATTGAGAGATGTGATTAATATTTAAGGCATCAGCACCACCCTCAACTACCACTCTATAGTTCTTATAAATTTTATTGATACCTTTGTGTGGTCTTCCCAGGCCATGTTGTTTTTTGCTTAATCTCTGTGATCGGGACAACTTTAGCCAGAGAGTGTTAATGATTTTGATCAGGCACCTGTTGTCTTAACAGTGGCTTCTGTAGTATTTTCAAGAGTTAAGCAGAGGTTTCTAATCATAGCCTCATTTACATTTACTCCTAATCAAGGATATAGGGCTTTACCAAAGGAGCTGAATCCTGAATCATAGAAACCTTCTAGTAGATTCTTTCTGCCTTGATAATGTAAATTCAGGGGAATTGACCAGACCCATAATAGTTAGGGGCACAGTTTGATAGCCTAAGAGG
The DNA here is from genome assembly GCA_004023965.1 of Spilogale gracilis. Taxonomy (NCBI): domain Eukaryota; kingdom Metazoa; phylum Chordata; class Mammalia; order Carnivora; family Mephitidae; genus Spilogale; species Spilogale gracilis. Next base: position 64,483 of record PITA01003860.1, on the reverse strand, counting down.
CACTGCCCAGTTATATGCCAGCCATTAGGCCCAAGGAGGGCCCAAGACCCATTCGTAGGCCCAAGGAGGATGACAACCACTACAGACAAAGATAAATCCTGTCAGGGCACAGACCACTTCCATTAAGGTGGTACTTTTCATATTGGAGTTTTTGATGACTAATCCAGCAGTCTGAAAGGCAAAGCTTCCCCGTTTTAGCAGTGGCCCAAGAAATATGTATGATGGTATTATCTTTCTAGTAATGTCAGAGTAAAAGAAAAAGAGAAGGGGTTTTATGTTTTTAAAGTATGAAGTTTTGCAACACCTGGGTGGCTCAGTCAGTTAAGTTTCTGCCTTTGGCTCAGGTCATAAGCCCAGGGTCCTGGGATTGAACCTCGCATCAGGCTCCCTGCTCAGTGAGGAGTCTGCTTCTCCTTCTCCCTCTGCTGCTCCCTCTGCTTGTGGGTCTCTCTCTGCCAAATAAATAAATAAAATCTTAAAAAAAAAAACCAGGAAGTTTTGATATGATGTCTTGGCAGGAAGCAGTCTACTTCACTGTCAGCTACTTTTCTTCGTGGTTGATTTGATGTAGAGGTCTCCAGCTCTTGTACTTGACCAGATGATAAAAGGAGTCTTCTTTATCTGTGAAATGCTGTGAAATGTATATGCAAAGTTCAAGTCCCTGAAGTTTGACTCACTACACAGTAAGGAGGCTCTGGTATAGTCCCAAGGAGACTGAGGGGCAGTCTTAGTTCTTAGTAATTCCAAATCAGAAGGCTGAGAGAGAATTGCAAATGGTAATTTGGTGAGTTGTAATCAGGTTTGAGGAAATTAGAAGAATTTAGGGTCTAGTCTGTTTTATTTGGTGTAAGGCAAAACCTCCAAAACAACAGAATTAGAATCTAATACAGATAGAGATACATACATATTATTTTTTTCTTCATAGTAAACCCCATTTCCTCCCCCCCGCCCCCAAGGCTAATCACAGTAAAACTGATTTGTTTGCATTAGACTTGGCCTGATTATTTACACAAGCGCAGCAAGAGTAGTAATTGACCATGTAAGATCCTTTTATGATTGATTTGTAAGCAAGAACCTTGTAAACAAGGTCCCACGCCAATTTTTTAAAGGGCTTTATTCTGTAAAATCAGTCTTAATTTCCTTGAAACTGTCTGGTCATATCTGAGTCTACATATATCTCTCAAATACAATATTCTAGTCAAAGCCTTGGTGATATATAAGTGATGTTTCCAAATGGGTCTTGTTACAAGGAGAACAGATTCTTACTGCACTTATGAAAATAACTATCTGTATTGCTATGGAAGGAGAGTACTCAAGAGTTCTGAATTCTGGAGGGATCAGCTAGGGAGAAAAAGTCTTTGTTCACAAAGGTGTCAATAGCTTAAGGAAAGAGAGAAAAAGGTTTCCTAAGATCTAGAGAAACAAAATATTAGAGAATCAGATGTTTCAGACAATAAGTCCTAAAAATGGTTATCCTCCTCTCCTATTTAGTACCATGGAATCAATACTTATTTGGTTTGGATCCAGTTTTTTCATTAGCTCTGGAAATTCTTATCCATTTTAGTTTTATGATCTGAAAGTTATCAGAAACCATGTTTTAGGCTTTCCATGAATGTCCTTGAAGATGAAACACTCTTGCAAAAGCATTAGAGTGAAACAGTAACTGTCAGTAAATGACAAAAGACTTAAAAATGGGTATGATTAAAGATCTGATGGAAAATTCATTACAGTATAGCTGACAAAGCAATTTGGTTATTTTGGTGATAACACTGAAAGGTAACACTTCAAGATACGAACTAGAATTATAAGTGAAAACGTACCAGCACATATCAGTTTAGTGTCACTTATTTGACAATGCTTCCCATGTAATGTAGTAAACCAAATAAATGTAATTTGTGTAATAGCTCTCTTTCTATAAGAGGGAACAAACCTTTTGAGACATAACAGGGACCCTCTAAAAAATCCTGAAGTTAATTTGAGGACAAAAAGATGAATTTGATTTTGGGGAAGTTTGTCAATATCAAAACGTTTTAAAACACCTGGTCAACAAAACTAAAAGACAGCACCTGGTCAAATAGGATCTTAGGTCACAGTGAAACAATACTTAATTATCCATCTAACATAGTCACAGTTAAAGACTTTGAAAGCAAATGCAGAAAGTAATTAGTTTTTTTTTTTTAATTTTATTTATTTATTTGACAGAGATCACAAGTAAGTACGTAGAGAGGCAGAGAGAGAGAGAGAGAGAGAGGAGGAAGCAGGCTCCCTGCTGAGCAGAAAGCCTGATGTGGCCTTGATCCCAGGATCCTGAGATCATGACCTGAGCCGAAGGCAGAGCTTTAACCCACTAGCCACCCAGGCACCCAGTAATTAGTTTCTTAAAACTTTAGCTCTTTTAATAAAGACGACTCAGACTTCTTAAGTAATCAAAGACCTGATAAAGACAGAAAATTATTTTTGACAAGACACAAAATCTTTATTTTCTGGGCAGATGACTTAAAAGGTAAAGAAATTTTACATTCTCTTATCAAGAGTAGAGAAAACCAAAAATTTTGCAGTGGCTTACTTTTTGATATTAAAATAAATTTAACTTTATTTTAATCTTAGTTTGACCGCATATTAAAATTTCTTTTCCATAAACCTACAACTTTTTTATGTTTCAATTTTGTCTAGTTTTCCTCTTTACCGTTTTGAATAATTACCCTCTATTTAGAACAAGAGTGCTTTTTTTTCCCTCCAGCAAAAATGCATTTTCTTTCCTCATACCTTATTTTACTGAAAACACACATTCTATTCCCTTGCATTTGGAGATATTTTCCTTATTTCTAGTGGCTTTAATTACATATATTAGAATTTTTAACCCTAAAAACCTTAGCTGTTAGTGAAAATAAAGAAATAAACAATTATGAACTGTCTCTTATATTAGCTTTCTTTGGCTTGGCAAATTTATAAATATCGTTTATAATTTCTAGACATGCATGCTAATAGTAAATTTTTCAGCATGGCAATAAAACATGTTTACTAATAGACCTAGATATCTTTGGTTCCTCTGTAAAAGGAAACAAAAGGTAGATATGCCAGTGTTCAGTAATTGATGTTTCAGTATTTCATCTTATTTGGAAATGATCTGGATAGTTAATAAATTTAACTTAACTCATTATCTAACTTAATTTAGCAAAACTTTAAGGTTTTAGGTTACAAAAAAAATTGGGATAAAGTATTTGAACATTTGCTAAAAACTACTTTTATTCCACTTATTATCTTTTTAGTTGACTTTTTCTTAACAATTATGTTTAGACTACCCACAAAAACTTCATGAGACACTAGACAAAATCAGCAACATGCCTAGCTGCTTTACTTGCTGGCAAATTCTGTAAGAGAGAAAATGAGCTTACTTATTGAGTAAACCCAAGTAGACTGTAAGTTGTATGTTTGTATTATATTTTATGCTGGTAACTCAGAAGACATGCCTATTTTAATGAAACCAGACTCAAACTAGTTTTTGTCAAAGATTAACCCGGATCAGTGAAGTTCATTTCTATTGTATTTTTGAGACTTTTTATGAATACTTAACTTATATAAGCATTTAATTTTCTTTAAGACACTTAAATAGAGGTCTTGTACAAATTAATTTTGGCAGTGCCATCTGGAGGTAGAAAATATCACACATCTCTATAACATGTGTATCTAAACAGACATAGCATACAGACAGATGCAGAGACCTCATAGTTGCAGAATTCACAACACTTAAGATTTCCCATTAGCCCAAGTTCCAAATGACTTTTTCCTCTTTTGTTTTTCTTTTGATAAGAATTACTTCTCTGAAGTGTGTACTTTAACATTTACATCTCAAAGGCACAGGGAGGAATGCAGGTTACAAGAATTTTAAGATAAATGGGAAGGTTTAGGGATTGATAAAAAGGAATATGTGGAATTGGTCATTTGCTTCTAGAGTTGCATTTATAGTTTTGCAAAGATTTGTAAGATAAAGACAGTTGCTCTTAATTCCTCAGGGGCTTGCAACTTAAATGACCTGATAGGTTGATCCACCCATAAATCATTTTACAAGGGGTTTGGGAGGTTTTTCTTCCTCTGGGTACAAAGTTTTATTTTAGCACAGGGTTGAAGGCTTAAAAGGTTTTTTTCTGTCATGTTTTGCAGTTGGCCAGTTTTTCACCACAGAACTACTTTAGTTTTTAGCTGGGACAAACAGTAAATAGTTTTGACAGTATTGAATAACCCTTTGGAACCTGAGACACATTCCCAGAGGATGCAAGAAATTTTATTTTCCTTTTTCTACTGGGTACTACTACAGCAGAGATCCAGCAAAGCTGAGGCTGCTAAGAATTCTCGCCTTTAGCCGGCTTCTGCCAGTTTTCCTAGAATTCCACCTACAGGCTCTGAGGAGTTTAAAGGAGTGTAGCTCCAGTATCCAGAATTTGGCAAGGTTTTCATTAATTTTAGTTTCCTTTGGCTGGTTAAGAGAATAACATAGCAGTTTCCCAGAAAATCCCTCAGAGTCTCATCAACTCTGGGAGGGGTCCATGTGGGCTCCTTTGAGGATAAATATGAAGACATTGAGTTGATGTTGAAAAATTTGCATAGGCCCTTTGAGGACAATTTCTTTTCCAGTGTCCTAGCTGATTACAACCGAGACTGCAATCCCTGCGTTATTGTTTTTGTGATGGACTCCTAGGAGAATGCAACACAGGTGTTTTAGGTGGCTGGCCTTGGAACTGTTGTGGCTATAAAGCTAATAGTTTGGCGGCTTTTGTTTACAATCTTGTGTCTTTAGATTTTCATTAGTTTTGTGCAGTGAATTTTTTAATGAAGGTATTTCAGAATCTTGAAAGCTTTTGGGGAGTTTTACATACCAATGAAAATAGTTATCCTCATTCTGTTTGTTTGATGTGGGAACCCTTCATTTCAGGTATCGTTCTTAAGTCAATCTGGTCTAATTGGAATGTTTCCCATAATGGCCATTGTAATTCTAAGTTGACTTTAGTAAGATTTTGTCATTTTTGTAGATATATACAGCTTCTAGGACTGCAGTTCTTAGACATAAAATAAGTAGGTATGCCAGAAGGTGGCACGCTTAACTGGATTTTGAAGCCCTCATTTTCAATACTATTACTACTACTACTACTACTCTACTCCTACTCCTACTCCTACTACTATTTACCTAGGCCTTTGGGTCTCTCTGAGCTAAATTAATACTTAGAAGGGATATGTCATGGGCTTTGGAACGGTGTGTTTTACAGTATACCTTGTTGAATGGAAGTTTTCTTGAGCCTGGTGGGTGACCCAGTGTCAGTCTAACTTGTTCCCCGACCAACCTATCCTGACATGAGAGTTTCTGAATTTGGTGGCAAGGGCTCTATCATCCATTAAGTGCTTGACCTATGCTCACCAACTTTAGGCTTTTTGACTTCCAAGATTCTTATTAGCAATTAGCCTTTGTCTACACAAAATTAAGACAAACAAACATGTGCATCTTAACACACCAGGAATAACCAAGAGATAGTACTGCATACTGGCCAAGCAATTCTCACTGGATTAAATCAGCAACTCCAATAAGTGAGAACTGTGGACTGGAACTAGGGAAAGAGATTATAAACAACTGGTAAATCACTGACTGAACTGTTAAGTCTGCATTGTGGGAATGGAGTTCTTGGTCCTTGGATTCTGCACGAGAAGATTTACATGGGGATCCACTCTAATAAAGACAGCCAGAAGGAAAGTAGCAAGCACAAAGCAGTTTATTAAAATGAAAGTATACTCTCTAGGTGGAAGAGTGGGCAGATTCCTTGAGGTGGAACCAACCCGAGGGTTGTTTTGGGATTGGATGTTTGTTGTGTCTCTCTGGGCTGGGAGGAGCTCTGCCATTCAATCAGGGTGGTCTCTAATGGAGGCCGTTTCCAGTCATTTGGGGGACTCCTCCCACAGGTAGGGAGGGGGAGTTTTTGACCCATCAAGGCATGGCAGCCTCTCTCCATCAAGGGGGCTGTACCTATAAGGTCAATCTATTACAGTGAGTCTACAGGTTACCCTAGGGCAGAGGTGGAAGAGGACAGTACATGCTCCACACCTGTGGCTCTTGATCTGTTAACCACAAGGTCTTGGAAGGCACAACGTCAGGAGGTTGTACTCCCAGGCTTTTAACTGATACCTTATTTATTACTGTTCTTGCCTCCAGCTCTGTCTCAGTCATTCCCCTCAGTCATTCCCCAAGGACTTGGCACTCTGCCTTAGGACATTCCCTCTCCTGCTCGGGTCTGACTTCTACCTAATAGAACCAAGGGCAAGGACTTGGGTTCTGGATGGCATTGTCTGCCAGTTCAGACTGGCCTACTAAGCCCTGGACTGGAAAGCTAATTAGATTGGGAGCTCAAAGCAAAAGAGAACAGAGCTTAGAACTAAGAACTCAGCTGTGGCCCTCAGAAATGGTAAAAAAGACAAGTGAATTCAAAAGGGTTTGTAGGGTATCATGCCTATGTTTCTTTTGTCCTTGAATGCTGTCAGAAGTTCACTTCAGATCCCACCACTGCCACCAAATCTCTTAAAAACCAGAAATTCAGTTGAGTAAAGATCAAATTGGCTTTATTTAATGGTTCATGAATCAAGCAGCATCCCACCCAGCAAATACAAGGCAGCTGTGCTGAGCCACAGAAAAGGAAAGGTTTTTAAGGGTGTAAAGGGGACAGTAAAGGAAATTAATAGCAAAGAGTGCATTGTTTCAGGCAAGATCACCCTCCCAAGTAGGAGAATAGGAAGGGTCTATTGGATGGATTACTTCTTGGTGCTAATCAGGTTATTCCAGATTGCCTGGTTAAAAGGTGCATTCTTGGGAGGGGCTGAAGGTTCAGTTAGGTTTGGTATTAAGTCTTGGTTTGCTCACAAGAAGCTTAACACAAATGACTCCATTTGGGCCTATTGTCTGTTTTTTGCAATAGATCCAACTATGAAGAGAGGCAAGAAGGGAATGATGGTCATTAACAGGGTGCTGAACTAATCATTCATTTTCAGAAAAAACATTTTCCATAAGCCCTTTGTAAGGCACATTAGAGCAAGATTGGATTTAAAAATCCCCCGTTACTCTATGATACAGGCTAATAAATTGTCTCTTTTATTTTAAACAGTAAAGGTTAGTTTTTATGTTAAGTTAGTTTCCATACTCCCAAAGCCTCCATAATAATATTTTTGAGAGTTTTACATTTTCTAGGTAATGTTAGGATATTAAGAATGCTTTGAAGAGAGAAAATATTTTGGTATTCTTGATTATATTTGTGTTGAAACATGTATACATTCTGTACTATCTCCTGTGTACAAGTCATTGCTCAGTAAGTGATCTTTTTGGTCATGTTCTTTTGGAAATGGTGGCATTTTATACAATTATTGGTGATTTGATTATAAAAATCAGCTATTTCTAACAAATCAGTTATAATTTTTTTTCATTTATAGAGTTGGAATAAGATAAAACTAACTTGAAGGTTATAAAATCACATATTTGAATTTTCCAGCATAATCTCTATTTCAGATAGTCTATTTCATTCTCTCACATAAGCAACAAAAGCTTCATTTATTCATCCAACAAAAATTATATAAGTATTTCCTCATGCTAGGTACATTTTCGGGCTCTGAGGATAAAACAGTAAATAAAATAAATATAGTCCTTTTCCTGACTTTAATAGAAAAGACAGAGTATATAACAAAAAGAATAGATGCTTAATAGATCATATATATATATATATATATATATATATATATACATGGATGATATGATTTGGACTGTAAACACCATAAAGAAAATTGTAGCAGAGTAAGGGGATTTAGAGAGTGGTAGGAATAGAAATATTAGACCTTTTTTTTTTTTTGGATCAGACCACGTGTCTTAATTTTTAGTTTAAAAAATTTTGTCAGCAGTGGTTTTTTGCAGTAGAGTTGTTGAAACCCAGAAAGGGAAGGTGAACTCACTCAGGCCCCTGAGACCACTTTCAGGAATGACCAGTTTGGAGACAACCTCATTTTTATTAGCTCCAAGGGTTGAAGAAGTTGGAAGTCTCAAGTGTTGTGGCCTCATGCTGGTCTCCATCCTGTTTTCCTCAGGCACCACAGTCTTAGAAAAATGAAAATGGAAAGGTAAGAGTAGTAGCTTCAGAAGGACAGAGTGGGCAAGACACTGCATTTTGAGAGTAGAAAGTATCAGTTACACAAGATGAATAAGAGATCTGCGGTATAAAATTATGCCTACAGATAACAATACTGTAATGTACCCTATAAAATGTGTTTAGAGGGTAGATTGCATATTAAGAGTTCTTACCACAATAAAATGCAATGGAAAATAAAATAGAAATTGGACAAGATAAGGATTTAGATTTATCTGAATATGGTAGATAGTTACCCATATGATATAGATAAAAGAGTATTGGGGGGACTTTTACACACTCAGAAATCATCAGAATGCCTCAGATTTTACCATTATTTTCATTTCTTTGATATCTGAATGATCTTATTAATCTTCAGGAGATTTCTCTTAAAAGGGCTTTCCAAAGTGAGTGTTTGCTAAAAGAATTTTGGATATGAGACATACAGAGAGAGGGATGACATAAAGATTAGGTACCAACCAAATAAAGGAGGAAAGAACATGATAAATTATACAGAAAGGTCATTATTTGCAATATGGCTCCCTGGATGAAACACAAGCCCCAGCTCTCTCTTTTTGCCTTTACCCTCGAACAGTGGGAGGAACAGACCCACAGTGGAATGCCCAGCAGGCAAGGTTTTGTGATTTCATTGCAACAGGGGAGAAAAGATACTGCAGTACTGTTTTTCTGTTATACAAAAGGAGTGAAATAGATGATTTCTAAGCTTCCTTCCAGATTTAATAGTTCCTAGGACTGTGGTCTTAAATAATTATAAGGAAATACTCAGCATTTCAATGGAAGGATTGAGCATTTCTGTACAGTATGTGTAAGAATGCTCAGAATACTGTATGTGGCTTTCCTGAGTACCTGGGTTGAACTACATCTCAGATTTAATTTACTTTATTAAGAAAGAATACAGCACCCTTCATTCCCTAGCGAGAACGCGTGATTAAAGAGAAGCAAAAGGGTCACTGGCAGGTGAAACTCTTCCTCTGGCTTGTGAGGGGAATGCTAATAGGTGCCTGAGACATCTGAGGTTTTTTAAAAGTATTTGTTTAGATTAGAGTTTAAAAAGAAGAATAAAGCAAAGTATTGGGTTTAAGTTGGGGTTTTTGAGGGGGGAGTTAAGTTAAAGCTTATAAAATTGAAGAGGAAAAGTGTCTTGAATTTAATTTATGTATACACTAATCTGATATAAATTAGTATTTGTTTCCTGTATCACAGTGTATACGTGGTGTTTTTACCGAATCTTACTCAAGTAGGCAACAACTAAAGGCTGAACCAATTATATAAAAACAAAAACAAATGGTGGGAGGGGTGCAGATCCTGGATGAACTAGACTGCTCTTGTTTACTCTGTGTTAGTCTGCATACTAAACGTTTATCTCTTTTCTTTTCCCATTTCTGCTTTGAAGCTTAGCACAAATGTAGCTGGTGATGGGCAATTCACTAGACTAGTTAAAATTCCTCTGGTTGTGGCAGTGTGTAAAGCTGTAGTGTTATTGTTGTAACTGGCAAATTATGTAATGTCAACAGTTCAGTGAGGTTGGAGGATCAGTATTTATACAAGCGGGAATTGGAACACGAGCCTTTAGCCTCTCTGGTTTGGGCACATTTTTCTCATCTGCAGGTTTTCAGTTTAACTCCTTTTTTTTCTTTCCCACACTGCTTTATTCTTCACGGGTAATCCCTTCCCAAATCGAGACACATTATGTTGGAAATTGGAAAGGAAATAATCAGTTAAGGTTTGGGTCTCATTTTGCTGCATTTGCTTCTTTTGCCTTTGCTGTTAGGCCCACAGTCTGGCATTGCTTGGGCAACACTAGAACTGCAAGTTTCTCTTTTCATTCTGCTGGCCCCTCCCTGCAGTGGATGTGGCCAAGATTTATGCAGGTTTCCTTTGCATTAAATTTAAGGTATTTTATATATTTACACCTTCCTGTAAGAAGCTTATCGAGGAATGGAAATCTAAGGGATTTGCGTTCACACTGTAATCTACCATGATTACCAAGGCTGCTGGTATGACTTAGTGGGTGGAATTTGTCTTAGGAAAAAAATACATAATTCTGACAAGATGCTTTTTGAAAAGTCCCAGCCAGCTGTTTCAAGTAGAACGCTGTAAAATTTATTCAAAGTCAATTTTATTTCACTTGGAAGCAATTGTAGTTCAAAGAATGAGCTAAAGTGAACAGTGAAATTTAACTTAAAGTTCATGCAGTGTTGTCTTTGTATAGGGCTCCCAGCAGCTTTCTTTTCTGTTGTCAAGCAGTATACACTATTCTACTCAACTTATCCTTGTATAACCTAAGGAGTGTGGGAAGTTTCCCAAAGAGAGATGTGAGGTCTGTCCCATGTGGCCTTGGACGTTGGGACTGGCCAAGGGACGAGAATGTTGAACATAGAGTCACTTGGTGAATTAGTTTATTTTGGCTGTAACAAATTTCCATAAATTCAGTGACTTAAAGCAACAAAACTTTATTATGGTACAGTTTTGTAGGTTTGGAGTCTCGCACAGGTCTCCCTGAGCTGAAATCCAGGCGGAGGCAAGGCTGTTTTGCTTTCTAGATGCTCTAGGATAGTATCTGTTTCCTTGCCTTTTGCACTGTCTAGAGGCTACACAATGTCCCTTGGCTTGTGGGCTTCCTCCGTCGTCATAGCCAGCAATGATGCATTTCTATGCATCGATGTTCATAGCCAGCAGTGTTCTTCCATAGTCACATCTGCCTCTGACGCTGAACTCAACTGGGAATGTTTTCTGATTTTAAAGACCTTAATGACTACTTCTAGCCCAAGTAGATTATCGAGGATAACCTGCCCATCTCAAGGTTTTTCATCACATTTGCAAATATTTTTTTTGCCATTAAAGTAACATCTCAGGCTTTAGGGTCTTGGCTTTGCTACTTACTAGCTGTATGACTTCTGAGTATTCAGTTCACCTTCCTGTCCTGCTGTGTGGGGGTTGAACTGAGTAATCTTAAGGTCCCTTTCAGCCCTGATGTCCTTTGAGTTGATGCCTCAAAACAGGGTTAGGATCATAATGCCTGATCTTTTTTTTTTTTTACCTCTCAAGGGTGCTGTCTGAAAATCAAGGCCTTAGCTCCTTATATATTAGGCTTATAAGTGAGTATCTATTTGTATGTATGTTCACATTATACATACACATATGTAATGTTTCATCAAATATATAGGGAACTTAGAGGGAACTGCATATATGAACTATATATAGGTTCTTTTCTCTTTTAACCATTTAATTTCATGAAAACCTGTTACATATATGTAAGCAACTTTAAAATACCAAGATATTTTAGGGGCACCTGTTTGACTCAGTTGATTAAGCATTGACTCTTGATCTCGGGGTCATCAGTTCAAGTCCCAATTTGGGCTCCATGCTGAACATGGAGCCTGCTTTCAAAAAAAATTATATATATATATATATATATATATAGAGAGAGAGAGAGAGAGAGAGAGAGAAAGAGAGAGATTTTAAAACATTTGAGCATTTTTAAATGGTAGGTAACACCATTAACACATAATTAAAATGTGTCTCATTGTAAAATTATTAACGTGTAAGATAGCTTTTTCTAGAGTAATCCCTTTAGTGATATAGACATATACAATGGATTATGAATGTTCTTTCTTGTTTATTTATTAAACTTTAATTGCATATACAGATTGTGTGTTCATTAAATCATTGTGGGGATCTTTCTTTGCTTAATTGTGTAACTTCTTGATGTTTCTGTTCTTGCAAATGTCCTTTGCTTAGATGAATTTCTTATTAATTAGAGGATGAAGAATGTTTCCTCTGGCACAAGTGGGTATTAATAAAGTAAAGATCTATGTTTTCTGAAAGAGTTTAAAATTGGAGGACAATGAAATAAGCAAAACCCTACTTGTGAGTACACGTGCATCCACCTTGCGTTCAGGGTTAACAAAGGACGGCAGAACATCCCTTCCTTGTTTTATAATAATTGGATTACATGCAAGTGCTCTACTTAAAGATGGCTTATCATTCCTTCACATGTAACTAGCTAACACTGCTTTGAAGAGTTGTAGACATTATCATTCAGTGTTCTTTGCTGTATTTAGGTAGAAACAGGTATTGTTGAAGATAAGTGCTGAGAGAAAAAGGGGCCTCTGAGCCCCCACCCCAATTGGCTATTCTCTAGCAGCACGCTGACAGCAGGGTAGCTATCGCCACATGAATACTAGCTATTGACCAGGAAGGAGCTCATTAGAAAAAATACTTCTTTACATTGAAAATGAACTTGGCCCATTGTACTTTCCCTCTGTTGTTCTAGTTTTAGGCTCTAGAACTATAAAGAGTAAGTATAATATTCCTCCATATGTTAACCCTTTGAGTGTTTAAAGACTACATCCTGATGATGAGTATGTGCTCTGGGATGAAACCCCACCACCTACTAAACCTTGCTGGGCCTTGGTTTCCACACCTATTAAATGGTAATAATAACAGTAGCCCACCCCACAGACATATCGTGTGTGTGTGAACGTACGATGGCACATCGAGGATGCTCAGCCACTATCAACTATTGCTGTCTTCACTTTCTAGGGTTTTTTTTCAAGTCTTCTAAGTCCTTTAGACAAATGTTCTCTAATGTAATTTCTAGACCATTCACCTTTCTAAAGATTATTTTACTAATATTCCTCTTAAATTGAGATACAGAACTGAACAAGATTCTGTAGGTGTTGTTGATCAGTCAGGGCATAGAAGGTCTGTTGCTTTCTCCACATCTCATTTATGCAGGCTAACGGTCTAGTGAATTTTGACAGTAGCCATGTAGCCATGTTACTTGTGGCTTATATTGAACCTGTAAATAGCACAAGTTCTTGAGCTTTCTTCATTCAGTCTGCTGTTAGAGCAGGTCTTTTGTAGTTTCCTATACCTGTGCTAGTGGGTTTTAAACAATGAAATACACTAGTGAATGTTCATCCCAGGAAGTAGTTGCTTTGTTTGGTCTGTATTTCTCATTTTAAAAATCTTCCAAAAATCGTATTTCTGTCATCCATCCTATTAGCTGGCTAGCTCTCCCTTCTTTTTGTGTCACTGGCAAATTAATTGTGCCCTTAATAGCTTTATTCAAATTATTACTAAAAATACTAGACATGCAGAAGGATGGACAGTTATAAAGCTTCAGGGGTACATCACAGAGCCCTCCGACCAGGTTACTTTCTGTTGATTCATTTATTCATTTTACCAGTGTCAGGTTACTTTAACAAAATACTACAGACTGTGGGGCTTAAATGATAGACATTTATTTGTCATAATTTTGGAGGCTGGGAAGTCCAAGGTCAGGGTTCTGATAAATTTGTTTCTTGACACAGGCCTGCTTCCTGGCTTGTACATGGCTACCTTCTTGCTGTGTGCTCACGTAGCTTTTCCTTGGTGCACATATGTGGAGACAGGAAGAGAAAGGAAACTCTGGTGTCTCCTCTTTTGAGAGCACTAATTCTACCAGGAGAGCTCTACCCTCATGACCTCATTTAAACCTAATTGCCTCCCGAGGGCCCCTCCTCCCAATGCCATCACATTGGAGATTATGGCTTCCACATACGAATTTTGGAGAGGACATAAATTTTCTGTTCATAGCAACCAAGAGGCATTAGAATACCTGCAACTTGCTAAGGATGGACACAGGCCTATGATCCTATTTTGGACAAAATAAGCTGTGTTTTAGAACTTATGTTTTAATGTTTTTGTGGGGAGGGAGGAGATAATAAACAAGCCAACAAAGGGATGACTAGTGTTAACTTCAGAACTGTCACGAGGAAGATGAGCAGGGTAGCAAGAGTAGGGTGAGGACGTTATGATAGGTGCTGGTTGTGTGAGGCTATTTGGGGATAGTCAGGGAAGTCCTTTCTGAGGTGACATTGGAGTAGAGACCTGAGCAATGTGCCAGGAATAAGCCTGCAAAGAATATTGTGGGTGTAAGGAAAAACAAGAGGAAGATCTTGAGGCAGAAAAGAGCCGGTGGTGGTCATGAGAAGCAGCAAGGGTAGGAATTGGAGGTTAGCAGGAGTTGGAGGTTAGAGGAAAAGAAGTTGGCTAAAGGTAAGTAGGGGCTAGATGATGCAAAGCTCTGGAGGCCATGGAAAGGAGTTTGTGTTTTATTTTAAATAGACAAGAAAGCCATTGGGAACTTAACAGACAAGGGAGTATAGACATCAGACTCTAGGAGTGGACATACTGTTTTGGCTTAGGTTGGTTGTAGAAATAGAAGTTGTAAGAAATGCACTGGTTTAGGATATATTTTGAAAGTAGAGCCAGCAGGATTACTGATGAATTGGATGTAGAATATGAAAGAATGGAAACAGAGGCATCATGGCGAGGCTCATTTTTGGGCCAGAGCAGCTATGTGAATGGTGGAGCCATTTGGAAATCAAGGGGTCTGGACAAGTTAGCTTGGAGATATCTATTAGACATTCAACAGGAGATGTGGAGTAGGCACTTGGAACTCAGGGGAGAAGTTGTAGCTGAGATCAGATCTGGGAGACATCAGTGTGTGGATAACAGGTCTTAGCCCTTTATATGAGAACTATGAAGGAACTTTTTAAAAAAATCTGTATTTCTGACCCAGCCCTGGAAATTTTGTTTTATTGGTTTGGGGTGGGGCTTTACATAACCTTAAAAGAAGAAGAAAACTCCCTAATTGATCCTAATATAAAGTTGGGGTTGGTCATGGCTGGCATAAATGGTCTTAAAAGAAGGGAATAGATGAGATCAGCTTGGGAGTGAACTTGAAAGAGAGAAACTGTCAGAAGATTGAATCCTGGGGCACCTGAGGAAGAAGAACCAGCAAGGACATGGGAAAGGTGACTGATCCCTTAGGTGACTGATCCCTGATGCCTGTGTTGCTCAAAGTATGGTTCCTGGACCAGGAGCATCACCTAGAAATCCCAGGAGATAGACCAGCTATCTCCTGGGAGCTGTTAGAAATGCAGATTCTATCCCTATCCAGACCTACTGAATCAGAATTGCAGAAACATCAAATGATTTATAAGCTTGAAAATAAATAACATTTGAAAAGCACCTTTTTTGATTTGTAATCAGGATAGGGCTTGCACCAAGTATGAATCCATTCACTGGTTCATCATTTCTCTTTCTCAGGGAAAATTAAAATGGAAGTACAATGCTAGATCCTTAAGGTCAGATTGGTGGTGGTGGGAACTGCCCTTATGTTTCTAAAACACTTTGTGAGAAAGAAACAAATGACTTTATTTTAAAGATTTCAAAATCTTGTCTCTGATTAATCAAGTTTTTTTGACTGTAGTTCTAAGAATTCATATACTATAACTCACTCCCCCCCCACACACACACTTAAAAGCAGCTTGTGAATGATAAGATAGCTGACTTCTTAAGTTTGCTTGAGAAATAGGTATTTTTGAAGGTGACATGTCAAGTGACTTCCATGTAGTTGACAAGTTTAGTAAACTAACCCCTTTGGAGCTGAGAGAAGTTATTATTTATTTCTCCAAAGCTAACATGCTTAACTCTCCAAGCCCCATGATCTACAGCATGTCAGGAGCACAGCTCTTAGACATAAACTCTCAAGGTGAAATCACAGTGCTTAGTTGAATCACCAGGTCTTACAGAGTGGGAAGTGTGATTGTGGAGACAATATATGTTTTTTTTTTCCTTAACAATTTGTCATATTTTATACATTTGTTCTTTTTTTAATAGCATAAAGAAAATTAGCACAGCAAACAAAAAAGTCTGTATTTTTATAAGAGGTGGAATTTGAATAACAAATGAAATAGTGGGGATTTTACTGATGTTGTATTGATACTGCATCAAAGCGACCAAGTCAATTATTTAGTGCAACTGAATATCCTAATCAGTAATAGGAGTAACTGGGAGTGGGAGTAAGGGATATATATTTAGGGCATACCTAGCTTTTCTTTTCATTTTCATTTAAAGGTGATTATGTGGTTGCTTAAGAATATATAGGAGGCTTTGATTGCATTTGAAATGCTTTATTCCTCAAGTTAGGTTGTGGATACAGGGCTATCTTTAATGGTATCCATCTTCTTTGCATGTCTTAATTATTAAATAAATAAGGTAGTTAAATTTTATAGTTGACTACATTAGAATTTTACATACTACATTCCTTTTTCTTATGTACTTATTTTTAAAGTTATACCTGTTCATATAGAAAATATATAACCACACATAAAAATCTAAAGTAAAAAATTATAAAGTGTCCTTTCTTTCATGCCCTAATCTTGCTTTCTGGAGGTTATGGCATATACTGTTTTCTGATGTTTAGTTCTCCTACTAGTTTCATGTACAGTCTCAAAGATTACGTTTCTTTTTCTTGATTTCTTAGCCTTCAACACTATCAGTTTCAGATACCAAGTGATAAAATTGAGGTTAGTTCTACTTCCCATCTCTCCTTCCCTAACTCTTCATTTTTTTAAAAAATATTATCAGAGTTTATAACACTCTATTATGTGGCTGTACTTAATTCTTTGTGTTTGGAGATTGATTCTATAAACTGAAATGCCATAAAAACACTGTGGTATTATGATTATATAAACATTATTCACTACACTGTGGTTGAATCCATTAAAAAGGAAACATAACCTGTATCACCAGATCCTGCCTCAATGCAAGTAGGATGAATCCAGCTTCTAAGTCCAGTGGATTCTCCTTCAATTTCTTTTCCATTTTCTTCATGTCCTCTAGATCATATTTAGCCATCCATGTTTCTTGTATTATGTATACTCTCCCTACAAGTCTTCTGTGGTTTTTTTTTGGGGGGGGGTAGGATGGGAGATACCTCCTTGTACTTTTTTTTTTAAAGATTTATTTATTTAGAGAGTAAGGGGATTGGGGAAAAAGGGAGGGAGGGAAGAGAGTTGCAAGCAGACTCCATGATGAGCATTGAGCCGGATGCGGGGCTTGATTCTATGACCCTGAGATCATGACCTGAGCTAAAATCAAGAGTCGGAGGCCTACCCAACAGTGCCACCCAAGTGCCTCTGAACTTTTTTTTTAAGACTTATTTATTTATTTATTTGACAGAGAGAAACACAACTAGAGAGAGAACACAAGTAGGGGGAGTGAGAGAGGGAGAAGCAGGCTTCCTGCCGAGCAGGGAGCCCAATGTGGAGCTTGAACCCAGAACTCCAGGATCATGACCTGAGCCGAAGGCGGATGCTTAAAAACTGAGCCACCCAGTTACCCCCACCTTTTTTTTTTTTTTTTTTTTTTTTACTGCACAGAGGATAAACTTTCTGAGATTTTGTATGTTCAAGAATATCTTTTCATTGCCCACACACATATTTAATAGCTTAGCTGGATAAATTTTTCTAAGTCATGTTCTCTTAGAAATTCAAAGGCACTGCTCTTTCTTTTCTTTTATCCAGTATTGGTGCCAAAAATTCAGATTTCTAGTTCTAAACTAGTAAACTCTTTTGCCCTAAATCTTTAAGAATTTTGTCCTTGTCTTTGGAATTTTGCAATGTAATAAGATGTGTCGAAATGCAAATTTTTTTCCCCTTATGAGCCTTGTTTGGTACTTGAGGAGATTGCTGTAACTCAGCTCTTGGGTGTCTTTAGCTAATGAAACTTTTCTTCCATTCCTGTTATTTCTTTCATTATTCTCCCCCTTACTGTGTTTTTTCTTTATGATTCTCACTTTAGATTGGTATTAGACTTTTTTAGAGCTATCTTTTATATCTCTTAAATTTTTGGTTATTTTTCACCTCTGTCTTTTTTCTTTATGTTTTGAAATATGTACTTGACTTTATGAGGATGGTTGCTGTCTTGGTCTTTAGCCCTGCCCCATATACTTTTTAATCCAGACATTGAAATTTTTCTGATTCCACTTATTTACATTCTTCTAGAAATTCCTAAATTTTCTGGTATGCTAATGGTTGTTTTCTCTATTTTGTAGAACTGCTGTGGTTTTATTTAAAAAAAAAAAACAAAAACAAATTTTTGTTGTTTCAATATGACCTTAGGAAAGGAGGCCATTCAAGCAATTAAAAGCATGGGTGTAGCCCCTCTTTGCAGAATACTGCCTTGATGTAAACCTCCTTCTTTGACTTCTTTGCTTAGGTCAGACAAAATAACAAAAATACAAGTAGACATGCGTGCCAGTGCCCTGACCTTCTGCTAGACTGGTACATACAAGCAGTTACCATGTGGACACTCTACTAATTTTCTAAGCATAGTTCCTTAGAGTAGAACACCAGACACGGACTGCCAACTTGACTACAGGGTGCAAGATAGGAGTAGAGAGCTTCCTCCTCTTTTTTAGAATTTTGTAGTTGATGAGAAGAATTGCCTAGAGGAAGGCATTGATCAAATTTATTTCAGTACATGTGTTTACTGTCTATAGGCTACATTAGTAGGCTCTGCAGGTGATCCGAGAAGGGATGAGAGACCATCCCTGCCCTCAAAGTGTTTTTAGTCTGGTAGCATTATTAGTAAAGTACTCAAATATATGTAATAAAAGTACAATAAAGCCAACAGAGAACAAACAGAGGTTTTTATAAACAAAATCTTCTGAGACTGAAAAGGAAAACATACATCTGTATTGGACAATAAGGAAGGGACTTGGGAAATACAATGTTTGAATTGCGTCTTGAAGGCTGGATGGACTTATCATAAGTGGCCATGAAGTCTAGGGAAGAGGGCTCTTTGCGTGGAGGGAATGGCAGAGAAAAGTCCCAGAGGTTGGGAAACAAAAGGACTATATTCAGGGAAATAGAAGGAATCCAGTCTGCTTAGAATATCAGATACTGGGGCGCCTGGGTGGCTCAGTTGGTTAAGCGACTGTCTTCGGCTCAGGTCATGATCCCGGAGACCTGGGATCGCCACACCAGGCTCCCTGCTCGCAGGAAGCCTGCTTCTTCCTCTCTCATTCCCCCTGCTTGTGTTTCTTTAAAAAAAGAAAAAAAGAATATCGGATACTTGCTGGAGAAGGAGTGTGAGGTTATTTGAGAAGATAGTTTGGGGTCAGATTGTGGGCATCTTAAGTGCCAGAGAGAAGGGTTTGAACTAAATTTGCTAGAAGTAGAATTAGGAAAAGATTGATCAGACAGATGATTTGGTAAAAGCTGTATTTTAAGAAGATAAATCTGGCAGATTCTGTAGGATGGAATGAAGTCAGAGGCAGCCAGAAAGCAGTCATCCAGGGAGTTGATTCTGTGCCATGTGTTGAGCTGTGAGGTTACAAAGATGAATGATATTCAGACCCTACCTTCAGGTTGCTCACATCCTGGTGCTCATGAAAAACTAGTTGCTTTACCCAAAGAAACATTTAGTTAAACTTTTTTTTTTTTTTAAGATTTTATTTATTTGACAGAGAGAAACACAGCCAGAGAGGGAACACAAGCAGGGGGAGTGAGAGAGGGAGAAGCAGGCCTCCTGCCGAGCAGGGAGCCCGATGTGGGGCTCGATCCCGGGTCTCGGGGATCATGACCTGAGCCGAAGGCGGTCACCCAACCAACTGAGCCACCCAGGCGCCCCTAAACATTTTTTTAAAAACATACAGATAGTAGTATTTTGTATTAGTAGATATATATTTTTTAAAAGATTTTATTTATCTATTTGACAGAGAGAAAGAGATTAAGAGTACAAGCACAAGCAAGGGGAGTGGCAGGCAGAAGGAGAAACAGGCTCCCCAAGCAGGGAGCCTGATGTGGGGCTCCATCCCAGGACCCTCGGATCATGACCTGAGCCGAAGGCAGATGCTCAACCAACTGAGCCACTCATATACCCCTATATTAGTAGGTATTTTTAAATTGTAATTTAATTTGTTGCCAGTGGCTATCTCAGATGATCAATTTCTCATCTCAAATTTTCTATTACAAATATAGCTGGAATGATGTTTTATCTTCTTGGTGGGGTAGGTGTGAAAGGCTTATTGAAAGTAGTCTTGGATGTACACATAGGAACTCTTCACTTAATTTTTATACTCTTTGCTATATAATCACCTACAAATGTAAAAACAGTTTTTCTTTCTTTCTTTCTTTCTTTCTTTCTTTCTTTCTTTCTTTCTTTCTTTCTTTTCTTTTCTTTTCTTTTCTTTTCTTTTCTTTTTTTTAAGATTTTACTTATTTGACAGAGAGAAACACAGCCAGAGAGGGAACACAAGCAGTGGGGAGTGAGAAAGGGAGAAGCAGGCTTCCCACCAAGGAGGGAGTCAGATGCAGGGATTGATCCCAGAACTCCGGGATCATGACCTGAACCGAAGGCAGACACTTAATGACTGAACTACCCAGGCGCCACCAAGTATATCATTTTTATATAATGGTTCATTTTTGTTGAAAATACCTGTAATTCCTATTCCATTGTTTAATTATTTAGGGGAGAGTAGAAGAGTTGGATTTGGGCTTCTCAGTGTTGGATTAGTTAGTAAATCTTTCCCCCTTAAGTTTCTCTTATTTCATATTTTAGTGATCAACATACTTAAATTGATTTTTTTTTTGAGGAAAGCTTCAATTGTTTTAAAATAATCATCTGTTGGTAAAATTATCCATTGCAAATATTTTTTTTCCCTCACAGTAGCATTTCCTGTGCAGTCCTATTATAGAGAAATTAGATAGCAAAAGCAATTTGCATTTTCTACTAACACTCATTTTAGTATTGCAGAATATTTACAGGTATTTTTGACAGAGCTTTGTTGACAGAAGTACAAAATTGTCTCTACATTTAGTTAATACTTTAAAAATTTTTGATAGCCAAAATTCCAAAGCATATGCATAGAGATTGGGTTTTTTTTTTCTTTTAATGAAGACTTAATTATGTTTTAAAGACCTTTAGTCTGCCCTATAGGTTTCATAGGATTTGTTTTATATCCTTGTAATAGATTTATTTCAAAGTAAGAGGATATTATCCTGCAGTAATTACTCAGTCTTCACTATGTAAACTTCATATTAATTAACTGGCAGAACACTCCTATGGAAAGTAGTAACAGTAATAATACACATTACTTTTTGACATAATTATGTCTTACTTTTTGACATAGACAAAAATGAGATAAAAGATGACCTGGTGTACCTGACCACAGTGGAGCTTGCCTCTACTTTTGTTAATAATATTGCAACAGGTTGTGATAGATTTTGGAGTGTTGAGGCTGGCTTGATTGGATTTCTACAAGCTAATTCATATTCTCATTTTGTTTTTCCAAATGTTCTTCCTACCTCACTCTCCCATACCTTAGTATCTTCTTTATTCTTGAGATTCCAGTCCTAAAAAGAAACAAATGACAAAATCATCAAGAATAAAATTATTCTTTTTTTTTTTTTTTTTTTTTTTTTTTTAAAGATTTTATTTATTTGGCAGAGAGAAACACAGCCAGAGAGGGAACACAAGCAGGGGGAGTGAGAGAGGGAGAAGCAGGCTTCCTGCCGAGCAGGGAGCCCGATGTGGGACTCGATCCCGGATCTTCGGGATCATGACCTGAGCCGAAGGCAGTGGCTTAACCAACTGAGCCACCCAGGTGTCCCGAATAAAATTATTCTTTCAAATGGTCTGATTGCCAAAGAAATCATAGCCTTACTAGAGATCACATGTCATAATCTTTGTTACTTTGCCTTTGGGCGGAACCAAACTGGTGAGATTGTCCTGTTTTTTAAGTCTTCAGTGAGAGATATCCTAATCCATTGCGATATTTAACAACCCTTCCTGTCAGGAAATTCTTTTATCCAACTTAAATAATGCATACATCAATTTAAGCCTTTATTTTTTCTTCAATGAATGTGAAGCTGACTTATTTTCCTTGTGTAACACCATTTCCTTGTGCTTGAATACTACTTTAATTCTGACCACCGATATATCTCACTTTCTTCAGCTTTTCCATCATACTTTCCAACACTTTTATCATCTATAGCACTCGCCACAGAACATGATGCAGCTCTCTGTTCACTTTGTTTATGAGATTCAGAATGTAACCTGGACACTTAGGGAGTGGCTGATTGGCGCTAAGTGTTGGGTCTGATTATAGCAGAGACCCTACATTATATACACATACTCTGTACTTTGGTGATGGATTTCTTTTTTGAAAAAGTAGCCATCCTTCTAGGCAATAATCTGCATACCCCCGGACTTCACATTTTTTATTTTGCTAGTCTTGCCATTTTCTTGATTGTTATTCACTGTAATACTTTTATATCTTTTCCTCCATGTGCATACGTAGTCACTTACTTAGTATATGTGGTTATTTCTCATTTTTTCTAAGTGCTGCTACTGGTTTATTTTTTTATATATTTGAATATTGAGCTAAATTTTACATATGTGAATTGCAGTTCTTAAGTGTAGTTTGTTTTGATAAATTTGTATGCCTAGATAATCAATATCCCATTCAAAATATAGAATCTATTTCTTCTTTTTTTTTTTTTTTAAAGATTTTATTTATTTGATAGACAGAAACACAGCAAGAGAGGGAACACAAGCAAGGGGAGTGAGAGAGGGAGAAGCAGGCTTCCTGCCGAGCAGGGAGCCCGATGCGGGGCTCGATCCCGGGTCTCCGGGATCATGACCTGAGCCGAAGGCAGTTGCTTAACCAACTGAGCCACCCAGATGCGCCTAGAATCTATTTCTGATCTCAGAAATTTTCATCACATACCCTTCCATTCATTCCCCAACCCTACTGTTCTGATTTCTATTACAGTAAATTGGTTTTACCTATTCTGGAGGTCATATAATATGTAATTATGTAGTATTTTGATTTTTTTCTCTCATGTGTATCAGTAATTTTTTTTTTATATACAACTAAGGATTTCATCATTTGTTCTCTTGTTGATGGACATTTGGTTTTTAGCTTTTGGTATTATGAATAGTGCTGCAGTAAGAGTTTCTGCTACCTGTCTTTGTGTGGCTATATGTCTTCATTTATTGGTTAATACCTAGGTCATAGAGTAGGTGTATGAATAACTGGAAAAGAAATTGTCAGTTTTCCAAAGTCAGTGTACAATTTTAGACTACCAATGTGTTTGAGTTCTATTTGCTCTGTATCTTTGACAACATTTTTTGCTGTCAGTCTTTTTTTTTTTTTTTTGTAAGATTCATATATTAATTTAAGAGAGAGAGAGAGAGAGGAGGGGCAAGGGAGGAGATGCAAGAGAATTCCAGTCCCAGGCAGAGTCAGTGCTGAGCTCAGAGCCTGAGACAGTGCTTGATCCCACAACCCATGAGATCATGACGTGGACCAAAATCAAGAGTCTGATACTCAACCAACTGAGCCACCTAGGTGTCCTGTTGTCAGTCTTTTTAATTTTAATCATTTTAATGGTTTTGAATATCTCATTGTGGTTTTATTTTGCATTTCCCTGATAACTAAGGGCATTGAATACTTTTACATGGCTATGTAATAACTTCCTTTTTGAACTGTATCTTCATCTTGTCTGTTTTTAAGTTGCATTGTTTGTTGTTGATTTATTGAAGTTCTTTATATTTCCAGATTAAAATCCTCTGTCAGTTATATGTATTGGAAATATTTTTTCCTTTGTGTGGCTTTTTTTTTTTTTTTTAAGATTTTATTTATTTGACAGAGGGAAACACAGCGAGAGAGGGAACACAAGCAAGGGGAGTGAGAGAGGGAGAAGCAGGCCTCCCACCGAGCAGGGAGCCAGATGTGGGGCTCAATCCTGGGTCTCCGGGATCATGACCTGAGCTGAAGGCAGTCACTTAACCAACTGAACCACCCACACGCCCGTGTGGCTTTTTTTTTTTTTATTTTTTAACTGTCTTTTGATGGACAGAATTTTTTGATTTTGATGAAGTCCACTTTATAAATTCTTATGGTTAATTTTTTTTTTTTGACATACCTAATCACTAAGATAATCTGTGCTTTCTTCTGGAAAACTTTGTTTTAACTTTTATGTTTGGTTTTGGGATTCATCTCAAATTAACTTTCGTGTATGATGTGAGGTAGGAGTCAGGACTCGTTTTTCCCCATATAGGCTTCTGATTACCCAAGAACCATCTGTTGAAAAGACTTTCTTTCTTAAATTGAATTGTCTTGGCACTTTTGTCTAATTGCCCATGTACGGTGGGTTTATTCCAGTGTTATTTTAACTCCAAAACTATGAAGTATCATTTATATATAATGTCATGTCTAAATTATATGAGTATTTCTCTCTGAGATATTAATAAAAACACTGGCCAAAAAAGTCTAAAACCAAGCTGTCGAATTAGATTGAGACCTTACCTGACCTTTCTATTTAATATTAAAAACCCGCTCCCACACACGCCACTCTGCCTCTGCATTTTCGACTCTCCCTACCTTTCTGGGTTTCTGTAAGAATTAGGCAAGGGCCACACAGAATTCTGATACACGGTCATTCTTCATCTAGTCCCATGCCCCCACAGGCAGGTGGGAGATTTAGGAAAGGGGAGGGGCAGATTCTTGCAGGAATCAAACTGTTTTTCAAATAGACAGAAACTTGACCTTTACCAGGAAATATCCCTCATCCTGCCATAAGTCCCCAAGATGATAGCTCAAGTTACTGCAGAGAATTTTCCCAGTATCTTTTCCTCTCTTTACAAAAATACTATCGTAATTATTAAACATGTGATGAAACAGAAAACTAATATTCAGGGAAATGAGTGACATAAATTTCCTGCATTTTATTTCTGTGACTGCATTCTCAATAGCTGTCTTCCCTTAGAGAAATTCAGTAAGATTTGTTTTCTTTAATGATTTGTCTGTCAGTTGGATACTCCCTTTTTAAGGCCAGCCAAGAAAAAAAAAGCTATGTATCAACTACGTGACTATTTCCTCATAACCACCAGATGAGTTTGAAAAGAAAATATTTGTTTGCTATGGTTTGCTATGTAATTTGTTTCACATTTTTCAAATGCCAGCAGTTTGCTTAGTACAAACTCAACTGCTCATTACCAGAACGGATCATGTTTTTAATCATGTTTTCAGAGCACATTGAAGTGGACACCAGTTAACAGACGAGCTCACATTTCCCCAGGTTTATCTGTGGCACCTTCGTGCGCTCCAGATTTCCCAGCAGCCTTTGGGAACAGGCAGTAAAATTCTTTCCTTAGTATTCCTGCTTCTCCCATGTCTCAGTGTCAAGTGCCCACCATATACTGTGTTCCCTAGGAGGCACAAGGCAGTTTCACAAGGATGGGCTTATGGTCTGCCATTCATGAGGAGTACCAGAGGCAGAGAAATACGTGAGTGCATACATTGTGCAGTACATTTAAGCTGGTGAGACTGACCATCCACCCAGTGGTCTTGTAAGTTGCTTTTCCTTTAGATACGGTATTTTTACATTTAGCCACCACATCCTACACCTCAACCATCTAGAGAAATATTTGCTTTTTCAATTTATATGTCCAGCAAGAATTTATTGACTGACACACTGTACTGGATCTCCAGGAGGTTACAGCCTGGCAGGGGAGAAAGGTTCTAAACCGAGTAAGATACAAGCCATAGTAAGAGTATGCATAAGACATGCTGGAGGAGCACAAGGGCAGCACTTTCCCCAGACTTGGGGGAGAGAAAGTTAGGAGACCCTTTCCCAAGGAGGCAGTGCCTCCACTGGGTCTTTGAGAACAAGTGGCCCCTCCACCTGGGAAACAGAATCTGTCCTGTTGACTTGTACCAGAAGATATCTCTGATGGCCTTATTTACATCTGATTCCAAACAACAAGATCAGTCATGCTAGATAAAATAAAAATAGAAGTGAAATAAATGCAATGTAATTATCAACTGCAGCTAAATCAAGTTGTATGCATGTAGGTGCTGGGGACTCTCCATGTAGGAAGGAGGACAGAGAGATGGGCTGCTTTTGAAGAATTTTGGTGAAGGAGTATCTTAGTCCATTTGGGCTGCTATAATAAAATAACAGACTGGGAAGCTTGTAAACAACAGAAATTATTTCTCACAATTCTGGGGGCTGGAAGTCCAAGATTAAGGAGCCAGCATGGTTGCATTCTGGTGTCATGGCTGGTGCCTTCTCAGGGTAGCCTCACAGGACAGGAGTGGTTAGGGAACTCTGGGCAATCTTCTTTATAAGTGCACTAATCCCATTCATGAGGGTTCCACCCATAAAACCAAAGCACCTCTCAAAGGTCCACCTTTTTATTTTTTTTTGAAGATTTTATTTGTTTGTTTGACAGAGAGAGAGATCACAAATAGGCAGAGAGGCAGGCAGAGAAAGAGAGGGAAGCAGGCTCCCTGCCAAGCAGAGAGCCTGATATGGGACTGGATCTCAAGACCCTAAGGTCATGACCCAAGCCAAAGGCAGAGGCTTAACCCTCTGAGCCACCCAGGCATCCCAAGGCTCCACCTTCTAACACCATTGCCTTTGTGGGTTAGGATTTCAACAGTGAAATTTGGGCAGACACAAATGTTTAGACAACAGCAAGAAGGGTTCACCTGTTTGAGGTAGGAGGTGATGACCACAGACTAGTTTGCTTGCTGATAGTGGAGAATATGAAGTGGGACAGTCAGTTCAAATGGAGGGCCATAAAACCCATAGTTTAGGACATTGATTTGATTGAAGAGGTAATTTGGAATGGTTTCCAGATTATAAAGACATAGGTGATACATCTAAGACCATGTCTCAGGAATTATTCTTGCTACTGTAGTTATATACTGCTTGTTCTCTTTCTACCTCTCAAATTCTTATGTTGTTGTTTTTTTTAATCCTCTAAATCTAGATATTGTCTAAGCCATGTGTTTTAGTCCACTTCTTTCCCTATAACCATGTTTTTCAAACTGTGTTCTTGGATGCCCCCATGGGCACTCCTTTTTTTAAATGTATTTTATTTTTTTTTTTACTTTAAATTTATTTTATTTTTTCAGTGTTCCAAGATTCATCGCCCATGCCCCACACCCAGTGCTCCAATTAATACGTGCCCTCAGTACCCACCACCAGGCTTTCCCATCCCCCCACCCTCTCCCTTCAAGTCCCTCAGTTTGTTTCTGTGTCCAAAGTCTCTCGTTTCATTTCTCTCCCCAAATTACCCTACTTCCCATTTCCTTTCCTTCTGCTGTCCTCTATATTACCCCTTATGCACTGCCAGTAAGTGAAACCATGTGATACTTGACTTTCTCTACTTGGCTTATTTCACTCAGCATAATCTCTCTTCCAATCCAGTCCATGTTGCTACAAAAGTTGGATATTCATCCTTTCTGATGGAGGCGTAGTATTTCATTGTACATATGTACCACATCTTCTTTATACATTCATCTGTTGAAGGGCACCTTGGCTCTTTCCACAGTTTGGCGATTGTGGCCATTGCTGCTATGAACATTGGGGTACATATGGCCCTTCTTTTCACTACATCTGTATCTTTGGGGTAAATGCCCAGTAGTGCAATTGCAGGGTCATAGGGTAGTTCTATTTTTAATTTTTTAAGGAATCTCCACACTGTTTTCCAAAGTGGCTGCACCAACTTGCATTCCCACCAACAGCGTAAGAGGGATCCCCTTTCTCCTCAGCCTCTCCAACACTTGTTGTTTTGTTTCCCAACTTGTTAATTTTGGCCATTCTGAGTGGTGTAAGGTGATATCTCAGTGTGGTTTTGATTTTGAATTTCCCTGATAGCTAGTGATGCTGAACATTTTTTCACGTGTGTGTTAGCCGTTTGTATATCTTCTATGGAGAAGTGCCTCTTCATGTCTCTTGCCCATTTTTTGATGTGTTCATCTTCTTTTTGGATGTTGAGTTTGAGTAGTTCTTTATAGATCTTGGATATCAGCCCTTTGTCTGTAGTGTCATTTGCAAATATCCTCTCCCATTCCGTGGGGTGCCTCTTTGTTTTGTTGACTGTTTCCTTTGCTGTACAGAAGCTTTTTATTTTGATGAAGTCCCATAAGTTTATTTTCGCTTTTGTCTCCTTTGCCTTTGGAGACGTGTCTTGAAAGAAGTTGCTGTGGCCAACGTCAAAGAGGTTATTGCCTATGTTTTTTCCCAAGATTTTGATGGATTCCTGACTCACATTGAGGTCTTTCATCCATCTCGGGTTTGCCTTTGTGTGTGGTATAAGAGAATGGTCTAGTTTCATTCTTCTGTATGTAGCTGTCCAATTTTCCCAGCACCATTTATTGAAGAGACTGTCTTTTTTCCACTGGATATTTTTTATTGTTTTGTCAAAGATGATTTGACCATAGATTTCTGGGTCCATATGTGGGCTCTCCAATCTGTTCCATTGGTCTATTTCTCTGTTTTTGTGCCAGTAACATGCTGTCTTGGTAATCACAGCTTTGTAATAAAGCCTGAAGTCAGATAATGAGATGCCCCCAGCTTTGCTTTTCTTCTTCAGCAATTCCTTAGCGATTCGGGGTCTTTTTTATTCCATATAAATTTTAGGATTGTTTGTTCCCACGCTTTGAAGAATGTTGGTGGAATTGTAATCAGAATGGCATTGAAAGTATAGATTGCTCTGGGCACTATAGACATTTTGACAATGTTTATTCTTCCAATCCATGAGCATGGAATGCTCTTCCATCTTTTTGTTTCTTCTTCAATTTCTTTCATGAGTGTTCTGTAGTTCCTCGAGTACAGATCCTTGACTTCTTTGGTTAGGTTTATTCCTAAATATCTTATGGTTTTTGGTGGTATAGTAAATGGAATCGATTCTCTGATTTCCCTTTATATATTTTGATTGTTAGTGTATAAGAATGCAGCTGATTTCTGTGCATTGATTTTGTATCCTGCCACATTACCAAATTGTTATATGAGCTCCAGTAGTTTGGGGGTAGAGTCTTTTGGATTTTCCACATAAAGTATCATGTCATCTGCAAAGAGAGAGAGTTTGACTTCTTCTTTGCCAAGCTGGATACCTTTTATTTCTTTCTGTTGTCTGATTGCTGTTGCTAGGACTTCTAACACTATGTTGAACAGTAGTGGTGAGAGTGGGCATCCTTGTCTTGTTCCTGATCTCAGAGGAGGGCTGTCAGTTTTTCCCCATTGAGAATGATATTCGCTGTGGGTTTTTCGTAGATAGATTTTATAAGGTTGAGCAATGTTCCCTCTGTCCCTATATTTTGAAGAGTTCTGATCAGGAACGGATGTTGTACTTTTGTCAAATGCCTTTTCTGCATCAATTGAGAGTACCATGTGGTTCTTTTCTCATATTGATTTGTTATATCATGTTGATTGATATGCGAGTGTTGAACCACCCCTGCATCCCTGGGATAAATCCCACCTGGTCATGGTGGATAATCTTTTTAATGTATTGTTGGATCCTGTTAGCAAGGATATTGTTGAGAATCTTGGCATCCATATTCATCAGAGATATTGGTCTGAAGTTCTCCTTTTTGATGGGGTCTTTGGTTTGGGTATTAGGGTAATGCTGGCTTCATAGAAAGAGTCTGGAAGTTTTCCTTCCATTTCTGTTTTTGAAAGAGCTTCAGGAGAATAGGTGTTATTTCTTCTTTGAATGTTTGGTAGAATTCCCTAGGGAATCCGTCTGGTCCTGGACTCTTGTTTTGGGGGAGGTTTTTGATCACTACTTCAATCTCTTTACTAGATATAGGTCTGTTCAGATTGTCAATGTCTTCCTGTTTCAGTGGAAGTTTATAGGTTTCCAGGAATGTATCCATATCTTCTAGGTTGTTAAACTTATTGGCATATAAATGTTGATAGTAATTTTGGATGGTTGTTTCTATTTCCTCGGTGTTAGTCGTGATCTCTCCCCTTTAATTCATAATTTTATTAATTTGGGTCTTCTCCCTTTTGTTTTAGATTAGTTTGGCCAATGGTTTATCGATCTTATTGGTTCTTTCAAAGAACCAGCTTCTAGTTTCATTGATGTGTACTACTGTATCTCTAGTTTCTGATTCATTCATCTCTGCTCTAATCCTAATTATTTCCCGTCTTGTGTGGGGGGTTGGTTTAATTTTTTGTTGATTTTCCAGTTCTTGAAGGTGTAATGAGAGTTGGTGTATTTGGGATTTTTCAATTTTTTTGAGTGAGGCTTGGATGGCTATGTATTTCCCCCTTAGGATGGCCTTTGCTGTATCCCATAGGTTTTGGATCAATGTATCTTCATTCTCATTGATTTCCATAAAGTGTTTCAGTTCTTTGATTTCCTGGTTGATCCACATATTCTTGAGCAGGATCATCTTTACCTTCCAAGTGTTTGATTTTCTTCTGAACTTTTTATTGTGGTTGAGTTCCAGTTTCATGGCATTGTGGTCAGAGAATATGCAGGGAATAATCTCAGTCTTCTGGTATCAGTTGAGCCCTGATTTGTGACCTAGTATGTGGTCTATTCTGGAGAAAGCTCCATGTGCACTTGAGAAGAATGAGTATTCTGCTGTTTTAGGGTGGAATGTTCTGAATATATCTATGAGATCCATCTGGTCCAATGTGTCACTCAAGGCTCTTGTTTCTTTGTTGATTTTCTGTTTAGATGATCTGTCCATTGCTGACAGTGGTGTGTTAAGATCTCCTACAATTAATGTGTTCATATCAATATGACTCTTTATTTTGCTTAATGGTTGGCTTATGTAGTTGGCTGTTCCCATGTTGGGGGCATAAATATTTACAATTGTTAGATCTTCTTGATGTATAGACCCTTTGATAATGATGTAGTGTCCTTCTGTGTCTCTGACTACAGTCTTTAGATTAAAATCCAATTTGTCTGATATAAGAATTGCTACCCTGGCTTTCTTTTGGGGTCCATTGGCATGAAAGATGGTCCTCCATTCCCTCACTTTCAATCTGGAAGTGTCTTTAGATTCAAAATGTATCTCTTGTAAACAGCATATGGACGGGTCCTGTCGTTTTATCAAGTCTGCAACCCTGTGCCTTTTTATTGGAGCATTTAATCCATTCATATTGAGAATGATTATTGATAGATATGTTTTTATTGACATCATGTTGCCTGTGAAGTTTATGTTTCTATAGATTACCTCTGTAAATTTCTATTCTGTGTGACTCTTGTGTTTGTTTCTCTTTTATAGAACACCTCTTAGTATTTCTTGTAGTACTGACTTGGTGGTTGCATAATCTTCTAGACTTTGGCAGTCCTGGAAGCTCTTTATTTCTCCTTCCATTCTGAAAGTCAACCTTGCTGGGTACCTTATCCTTGGATGCATATTTTTGTCATGTAATTTCCTGAGTATGTCTTGCCAGCCCTTTCTTGCTTGCATGGTTTCTGTGGATAGGTCTGACGTTATTCTGATGGTCCTCCCTCTATAGATAAGGGATCTCTTTCCCCTAGCTGCCCTTAATACATATTCTTTGGTTTTATGATTCACGAATTTCACAATTATGTGCCTGGAGGTTTTTCTGGCCTCATTGATCTTGAGGGGCGACCTCTCTGCCCCTAGGACATGAACTTTAGTTTCATTCCCCAAATTAGGGAAATTTTCATCCATGATTTGTTCAGCTATATCTTCTAGGCTTCTCTCTCTCTCAGCTCCTCGGGGATTCCAATAATTCTGATATTGGAGCGTTTCATGGCATCATTTATTTCCCTTATTCTGTTTTCATGGGATTTTAGCTATTTGCTCTAAGACTTCTCTTGCTCCTCCTTCTTAATCCATCTGTCTTCCAAATCACTGATACGATCTTCAGCTTCACTTACTGTAGCTGTTAGCATATTTAAATTAGATTGCATCTCATTAATAGCCTTTCTAACCTCCACTTTCACTTCTGTTATTAGGGCTTCCACTTTGAGACTAATGTTCTTTTCCAAATTAGCCATTGCTTGGACAATTGCTGGGAATTCCTTTTTTTTTTTTTTTTAAAGATTTTTATTTATTTATTTGACAGAGAGAGAGATCACAAGCAGGCAGAGAGAGAGAGAGGAGGAAGCAGGCTCCCCGCTGAGCAGAGAGCCCGATGCGGGCCTGGATCCCAGGAACCTGAGATCATGACCTGAGCTGAAGGCATAGGCTTTAACCCACTGAGACACCCAGGTGTCCTGAATTCCATTTCTGTCATATTGTTTATGTTCATGTCCAGTAATTCTGTGACTGGGGTTGCAGTCTCAGGGTTCTTCTTCTGTTGGTTGTTCCTCCTCCGAGTCATTGTGGCAAGGAGTGGTTGAGGGGGTCTATAGCTAAATATATCAGCCACTATCCAGGTGAATTGGTCACTGGAAAGTTTTGGAACAATCAGAATTCACCACCGAAAAGGAAGAGGAAAGGAAAAAGATAAGAGAAGAAAGGAAGTAAGAAAAAAAAAAAAAAAAA
>PITA01003860.1:0-32100 GCA_004023965.1 Spilogale gracilis | reverse complement strand
CTGCTTCTCCCTCTCTCACTCCCCCTGCTTGTGTTCCTTCTCTGGCTGTGTTTCTCTCTGTCAAATAAATGAAAGATTTAAAAGGCCATCAAGAGTAAATGAAGAGATCATAAAGTGAAGCCCAACCTGAATGACCCCCAAGACCAATATTTATATGATACAACGGCAAAAACAATTACACAGAAACACTGACAGACTAGGGTGGGAAGGTGAGGGCAGACACTCCTTGTGGGCAAGGAAAGTATTTCAGATCCTCCCATGTTTGTTTTGTTATTATTGTTAGAGGAGTCCACTTTCTAAAGGTATAGGGAGATTAGAACTGGTTTGTATATAGGGGTAGCTTTGAATAGGGATGCGGGATTACCTTGAAGCTTGTAATTATATACATATTTAAAAGAGAAAATAAAGGAAAGAAGAGAGAAGAAAGGGAAAAAAAACAATAAATAGAAACCATAGGCAACAACAACAGTAAACAAAGATATGTGCTTGATAAAATTTCAAGGTAAAAAAGTATTATGGAGTGTTGTATTAAGTATCACGTTGTGATAAAAAGTGTGTTAAAAATTAAAAGAACAAAAACTGTGAGAATGAATTTTTAAATTTAAAGTGGAAACTTTAAAAGTAAAAATAGAAAAAAGTTAAAAAAGCAAATAAGGTGAAAAACTGTATGTATAAAGCATACAGCTTTTGGGGTAGTACGAGGAGCTTAATATATTGCCTTTCCCTGCCATCATTGGGGTTTTACAGTTTGGGTGTTGTCCTCTTGTGCTTCTGGCTTGCCTTCTGGGGGTGGGGCCTGCAGCGCTGTTTTCAGTCCCTTCTACCTGGGCTGCGTCTCTCCTCCTCCTTCCTAGGGGCTGGGCTCCATGGTAACCAGCTTGTCAGGCTTTAGTTCTCTGGAGGGTTTGTTCTTTTGCGGCTTTTTGCAACTGTTCAGGAAGTCAGGTCAGAGCAAGATGTCTACGGTCAGAGCAAGATGTCTACGGTCAGAGCAAGATGTCTATGGTCAGAGCAAGATGTGTACGCCCAGACCTCCTTCCCAGAGAGAGCCCCTAATTAGCAACCCTCTGGATGATGGGGGGACCCACAGCCTCTCCCTGTATCTTCTCCCTTGCCCGCCTATCATAATTGGGTGCAGCGCAGACGCTGGTTTGATTCGTGTTCAAAGCCTCCACTTGTCGTTTCGCTCCTGCACCAGGGAAACCGCAACTGATTTTGGGTCGTGCGACCTTGTCTCCGCCCAGGGAGTCTGTGGTGCACCCCCACGCAGGAGGGACTGAGATCCTGCTGCCCCGCTCCTCATGCTCAAGTCTTCAACCTCGCCTTTCCTGGGGCATCTGTGCCTGGCCCACGGGGTGGAGAGAAGAGGCAGAGAAAAGCAATGGAGGAAAGAAAAAAAATAAATAAAAGGAAAAAAGTGGCAGAAAAATAGACTCCGCTCTGCTGTGTTCCCTCGTGTGGTACCAGGGCGCACTTTCTCTCTGCAGATCTATATCCCTGTTTCCCCGGCTGCCCCTCAGCACTCCCCTTTTTGTTTGCTTTGAATCAGAGAGTAATCTGCTGTTGTTCCCCAAACACAGAGCGTTTTTGTGCTGGGGTATTGCTTTCCAATGGGTCACCTCTGCGGGCTTCCTCCCCCGCACCCTTTGTCTTTGGATATCCCTCCGATCGCTCCTACTCTACCTCTTTGCCAATGTTCTTCGTCCCCTGTAGTGATCCAGAAGTGTGAAATATTACATTTCAGGCTGATTTCATGGGTGCTCACAGTGTTCCTGTAGTGTTTTTTTGCAGGAATTGAGCTCACTTCAGGGGACTCCCCGAAATGGGGTCACCCAGCCTTCCGCCATCTTCTCACTCCCCCATGGGCACTCTTAGAGAAGTTGGAGAGGGGAGCCATGGTGGAGCCTGATTCCACTCCCACAGAATTGTATTTATTCTCTATATTGCAGTTCCTTTTTTAATTTTTTTTTATTTTTAATATTTTATTTATCTGGGGGCACTTTGTTGGCTTA
This sequence comes from Spilogale gracilis, assembly GCA_004023965.1. Lineage (NCBI taxonomy): Eukaryota > Metazoa > Chordata > Mammalia > Carnivora > Mephitidae > Spilogale > Spilogale gracilis. The sequence continues at coordinate 30,088 of PITA01003860.1, read as the reverse complement.
GAGGGTTAAGCCTCTGCCTTCGGCTCAGGTCATGATCTCAAGGTCCTGGGATCAAGCCCCACATTGGGCTCTGCTCAGCGGGGTGCCTGCTTCCCCTTCTTTCTCTGCCTGCCTCTCTGTCTATTTGCAATCTCTCTCTCTCTGTCAAATAAATAAATTTTTTTTAAAGATTTTATTTATTTATTTGACAGAGAGGTACAGCCAGAGAGGGACCACAGGAGAGGGAGAAGCAGGCCTCCTGCTGAGCAAGGAGCCTGATGTGGGGCTTGATCCCAGGACCTTGAGATCATGACCTAAGCTGAAGGCAGAGGCTTAATGATTGCGCCACCCAGGCGCCCCTATACTGCAGTTCCCAGAAAAAAAAAAGTAGCAGTCTTTTTTTTTTTTTTCTTACATTCAGAAAACTCTGCTCTTTATTCTCTCTCTGGTTGTTTGAATGCAATCTTTTGACCTCAACTTATTTCATTCTGCATTTACATTTGGCTAAGTATTTCAGTAAGTATTGATTAAATACATGAATATATATTATCCTTTGATTAAGTAGTAGTGAGAATACTGCCCAGGGAGACTGGTGAGAAAGCTGCTACTTTGTCTCCTCCTCTTTTAACCTTGGGTGTGTTTTTTTTTCCTCCCTCCACACTTTTCTTAAGCCATTAATATCACTAAAACAACAGGGCTGAAACCTATAACTGGCTGACCGCTGTTTAGTCATAAGTCGGGATAGAGATTCCATAAGGGCCTGTGGGTTGGGTTGTAGGAGCTGAGGGTGAGGAGAAGGAGCAGATAGAGTGTATGGAGTGTGAGCAGGAGCTGCGTGCACAAGGCACCAAAGCTGCACAAAGTGGCCTCAGTCAGCCCACTTTCCTGAGGTGGGTGGAACCAGAACCATATGTGGAATAGAAGAGAAAGATGGGCAGCTTGCAAAGAGTCCACTTAAGGAGAAGGCTGGAGAAAATGAGCATGCAAGAGGGTAGTGAAATAGTAAAATAAGGGGAAAAAAAGAGGAAATATGAATGAAGAAGACATGTATTTCTTAATGTTTGTTTATTCATAACTGCCATCCTCAAAGTGCTGGTAGATATGATTACGGTTAGCCTGATGAGAAGATTTTATGTGACAGACTTCAAGTGAATAGCAGATGGTAGCTTAGGAAAGTGATCACCAGATAAAATGCCCCAGTACCGCGTTCTCCACAAATGCATATTGAAGGAAAGAACAAATAAGGTGGACTCTCATGGGATTATGGGATTCTCAGTCCCTTCTGGTACTGCTTTGGAAAATTGGAATACTCCTCTTGAGTGTTTGTTATATTGAAGTTGAAATATTTCAAGATATCGTCAAATAATATTTGAGTAATAATCCAACCTAAACATCTTGAGATTAATACTTAAGACTTATTAACTACTAAAGAATCAGTATTTGTATAAATACTATACCTCTATCTGATAGATTTTCACTTTGTAAGGAAAAGCCAACAGGTGTTCTGTTGTACAAATGACATTTTACTATTTATTTTAAAAAGACTTTATTCGTTTGAGAAAGAGAGAGAGAGCACATGAGCAGGTGGGGAGAGAGAGAAGCAACTCCCCGCTGAGCAGGAAGCCTAATGCAGGACTCAGTCCCAGGACCCTGGGATCATGACCTGTGCCGAAGGCAGATGTTTAACGGAGCCACCTAGTAGGCTCCTCTACAAAGGACATTTTTAAAAATCCTTTTTCTGAACCCATTTTGCTACTTACTATTTTGTGTGTAGTAATTCTGTTACTGTAATTTCTTTGTGCTTCAATTCTTTCTGGAAAGTTTTTGAAAGTCAGGTAGAAATCAGCCATAGTTTGTGCCCATTTAGATATAACTAAATTATTAAATTATACACATTGTAGTACTGTTCCTACAGCAAGAGTATCTTCCAGATATTCTTTTTAGTGGGTCATTGAATCTTTTTTACTTTATGGAGCAGTAAGAAATGCATGAAGGGACTTGAATTTAAAGAGGCTCTCTTGCACATATATCCGGGTATTGGCATTTAGACTCTATAAAATAAATTGGCAGTGAATGTTTTATTTACTCGTCAGAATCTCAGCTATACTATCAAGTGGTACTTTGCCAGATATATTGGAATAGACTTGATGATACAAAAATGGAGTGTAGAGTGTTTGATCAAAAATATTTGTGTAAAAAAAAATTTGTGTGCAGGTCTCATAAGGATTTTAATGTCAGATTAAATATCTGTATACATAATGTAGAAGCAAAATTACTTGAAGAGTAAAACTGGCCCACTGTCATATTTATTCCTTTTTATGTGAGCAAAGTAGTCACTATTTATTGAAATGTATTTCGGATTAAGGATTGTTATAATAGCTCACCTGTCTAAATTGCCAAGGTTTTTCATATAGCTGGCAGCATGAATGACAGCTGCAAACCCAAGGTTAGATTGCAGTCAGTTTCTCTCTGGCTTTCCCTCCTTTTAAGCCTCCCTTTCATGTGTAGCCAAGTGAAATGTAAGCTCTGCAGATCCTCGGGGGCCTTGGCCTGATGGGAGGATACAGAAGAAAGGCAGCAGTTTAGAGAGTCTGCCGAAGGCACAGAGGGCAAAGGGCCAGGGCGATGACATGACTCCCAGACCTTTCTAAGGAGATGAATGAGAACGCAGTGCCTCCGTGGGCCCCGGACGTATTCTTACCCACAAGAGTAGTTCGAGGCTATCAAACCAATTGTTTTGGCTTTATCCTTCAGATGTTGCAAAAGGAGAATGCATTCTTTTATTGCTCTTCCAAGTCATTTGACCATTTATCCTTAATCATCTGCAGTCTGTGTGGGAATAAGTCTTTTAAAGATCACTGAACTTTGCTTGATTTGAAATCAGAGTAGAATTCACTCTATTTAATGTGAGAAACCTTCTTTTGAGAAACTTGACACAAACTGGCTTTTTAGCCTCATAGAATTTAATTGAAAAAGAACACCATAGAAAAACACAGCCAGATGCACAAATGTCTGCTCTTGGATTAGATTGCCATAAGCTTTATGATTCTTTCTCTGTGGTTATTGATCATGAAAATAAATAGCCTTCGGAGTCAAGATTTAGCAAATCAGTGTGAATTAACAATTTTAGGTTTGCAGTCTCAGGGATATAACTAGGCTAACCGTAATGTATATCACTGTTATAAATAAGTTTTATCCTTGTCATTCATTGTATTAAGAATGTGTGGTGATTTTAGGAATACTTAATATGGATTTGCTTTGGTGGTAAAGTTATTAAGTCCATTGGGCCACTGTTGTGTGGAAGTGATCTGTGAAAAAATAAATTCCTTCAGTTCCCACATGAGCATGTCACAAAAGAACCATACTGTGTTTGGGGGGGTGGGCATTTTACAGATCTCTTCAAGGAGCAGTTCAGAGTGGTTTCTAAGAGTGCTAACTCTGTGTGTTGGTACATGGATGTGGCTGGCATGGATTTGGACAGAGTGGGCCAAACTGCTAATTGAGGTGGGGGAAAAAGTTGAGAGAACAGGTCATAATGGTGAATAGAGTTATTTGTCACCGAGTTTGTAATAGGATTTTCAATTATTTCATGCAGGGTTCCAATGCCTTACATTAGCCCTGTCAAGATGAACTACAGCCACATCTAAAATGCCATCCCCTATTAAACCGTGCATGTCAGTGAATTTGTAATTTCTTCTGTTCAACTAGAAGATGAATGGATTCCACTTAGAAAACAAATGTGTGCTTCAGAAATGCACATTTCGAAATCCCAATACTTCCTAGGAGGAACATTCTTTGTATTGCTGTACAGTGAATATGTATTAAAAATGTAATTGCTATGTGAGTTCATCCAAAAGGAAAAGCATCCAGCTGCAGAGACACATACATTTTCAGGTGCTGTGTTTCCTGGTGAACAAGACTTTTCCTACTGGGCAATAATGATAGTGATCATAGTTCATGCATGTAGCACTTCCTAACTACTGGGCCTTTTACAATGGTTTACATACATTAACTACCTAAATCCTCACAGCAACCCAGACAAAGAAATTGAGGCACAGAGATTAACCTTTTCAAGGTCATACAGCTAGTAAGTGGCTGAGCTGGGATTCAAACCCTGGTGTTCTGGCTTCTGGAGTCTCTGTTTACAACCCTTAACCTGAAACTGCCTGATCATGGTCCCATCAGCTATGTTCCAAGAGTTGGTTTATTACAGTATTTGTCAGTTCTCTGACTTTGGTTCAATCACTCTTGTCCCCTTTCATAGTGATAATTGTTTCTGTGTTTATTTACTGTTACTTCCTCAAACCTATCTTGGGAAACATTGTTATATTATGATAACCAGACTTCAAGAAATATGTAATAAAATGTAGTATTCAGTGAGGCATCTCTGTGTGAGTAGACAAAAATTAGAATCCTTCCACAGAGTTGGACACTGAAGGGAATATGACTAAAGTGAGGCACCAGAGTTCCTGATTGGCATTTCCCTTCTGCAGAAACCAAAGGGCACAGCAGAATTGTTTACAAGATTAGGTCACAGCCAGATAACAAGAGTTATGCCTTCAGAGGCAAGAACTTAAGGCAGGGACCAAAAGTCAGAGGTTCATGAGGGTTTCAGAACTTCTGGAAGGCTCAGCTCCTGCCTCCTCAGGATACTGGGCTCTGGAGTAGCTCTCATTAACCAAATGCAACATCACATGAATCAAGCCAACACAAGATGACTGCCAATAGCATTTTGAGAGCCAAGAATTGGCTGTTCCTCTTAAGCCAAACAAAAATATTTAACAAAAAAAAAGTTTGGCTTCGGAGCAGGCCAGACTCCAATCTCTTACTAGATACCAAAGTAATTTTTAAAAACTATATTATGAAGTTCTGTTGCCTCAAGGGTATAAAACTTTGATCCATTTTTTGAGGAGAGTGGGGAGATGGAGGAGCCCAGGGAGAGGGCCGTACTATGAGTAATGCCTCCTATTACTCGACTTCATTAGAAAGATTAGGCTATAAAAATTTTTTTTTCAAGTGGTTTATGCCTGTGCTTTGCACATAGCTGTCTGCCTCTCCTCTTTGTCCATTTCTGTCCCCGAAGCCTGACACATGCTTCTTACCATGGCCATCTGTATTTCAGACCTATGCGTGCTTGCCAGTGCCTGATGGGCACAGCAGTTGAACCTCTTTAACACGTTATTCAAGACCCTCCATGAGTTAGCTTCTGCCTACTTCTCCTGCACTTTATATTACATAATTCCTCTCTAGGAACACTGCATTCTCTATAAAACTCCAGTCCTTCTGCACAGCATACTCTGTGTCTTTGCTGCTGCTGTCCCTTCTACCTCGAGTGCCTCACTTTTCTGTTTTATTCTTCCACTCCTCCTCTGTCTGGCTAGCTCCTGTGTGTCCTTGAAGACTTGGCTCATGTGTCGCTTCCTCCAGCAAGTTTTTCATTTTCCCACCCACTAAACTCCAGAGACCCACACGCTATGTTGGGTTGACCTTGACTAAAAATAATAATACAGTTAAATTTTCAGACGTTTTGGACCATTCTTTAATTAAAACCCATCTCTTTCCTTAAGGGTATACCTCAGTTACCTTGTGCCAAAGCGTTGTACAACTACGAAGGGAAAGAGCCTGGAGACCTTAAATTCAGCAAAGGCGACATCATCATTTTGCGGCGACAAGTGGATGAAAATTGGTACCATGGGGAAGTCAACGGGATCCATGGCTTTTTCCCTACCAATTTTGTGCAGATTATCAAACCGTTACCTCAGCCCCCACCTCAGTGCAAAGCACTTTATGACTTTGAAGTGAAAGACAAGGAAGCAGACAAAGATTGCCTTCCATTTGCAAAGGTAAATTTAGAATGAGATTTTCTATTTGCTAACTCTTCCTCTGGACCTGGATACACAGGAATATGTCTTGTATTTCCTTGCGTAAAATGATAAAATAGTTTTAGTATTTCACTGTGTTTTTAAAAATACCTAGAAGCAATTTTCTTAAAGTCACAAAGAAGTAATTTTGTGCATAGGCTGTTCTTATATGAAAGATAATTTTGGTTGATGTTCTGTGGTATCATTTTCATATTTAGAGCCTAAATTTAATTCTAAGCCACTTTACAGGCTGCGTGTGCCGCTCGGGGATTTTAATTTACAGAATTATGAATAACAAAATGAAACATCATTATTTCCTTATTTTATACATAAATTTCTCTGCTGAAAGCACACAGGAGTATATCTACTGAATTGATAAAATGCTTTAGAATTTCAAGTAGATAAACACAATAGTGTTTTTTAAAAAGAAAAGCAATAGGATATGCATTTAAGTGGGCATTTGGTATATTATCAGAGAGAACATGAGAAGAGTCTGAGAATCAATCTAAAACAGAAGTTCTGGAGCCTGGGATGGGTAGCATTTGAAGTTGTAATAAGGAGCCAACCTCTGTATAGAAGGAGTTCATAGCTTTACAATGGTCTTGATTGATAGTGACAACATTAGAATCATGTACTAAAGGTATGTTATAGAATTTTAATTCATTTACTCTTAAAACTTGAGCCCCTAAAAAAAGAAAAAACAAAAAAAACAAAACTTGAGCCCCTTTATTGAAAAGGAAAATTAAATGACGAGCTTAATGTGGGATCAAGTAGACTAATCTTTGCTGTTTTCTTCAGGATGATGTTCTGACTGTGATCCGTAGAGTGGATGAAAACTGGGCTGAAGGAATGCTGGCAGACAAAATAGGAATATTTCCGATTTCATATGTTGAGGTAAGTTAATCTGTAGAAAATACAGTCATGTTCATACTCAGCTTAGTAAACAAATCTTATTTGTGCCTTTCGGGTAAGTCCTCCCAGGGGCACTTGGCTGGTTGAGTTGGTAGAGTATGCCACTTCTAATCTCAGCGTCATTAGGCATGAAGCCTACTTAGAAAAAAATATTTTTAATTAAAATTTTTAAAAATTAAGAAAAAAGTTCTCACAATCATTTTGTAATATACACACACAGCAAATCATTAGTGTGTATGAATGAATACAATGAAATAAATACTTATGTATTGAATGAATACTTAAATAATGAATACTTAAATGAATACAATGTTGTATGTCAATTATATCACAATAAAACTGGGGTAAAAAAAAGAAAGACAAAAACCTAGCCTACAGAAGAGGAGGAAGAGAATGAGAGGAAGAAGAAATTGTCTTCACAACACAAAGCACCAGGAATGCCCTGTTCCAAATCACTGGCTGGATTAGGAAGAATTGCTCCATCCTGCCTACAGTTGCTGAAGACTAAAACGTTTGCAACTCTTTACTGTGTCCCTCTGCTAAAAGCATTCCTGTGTCTTGTTAAATATTACTATTTGCTTCCTATCAGTACCTATATTGTTTCCAGGTGTTCTGTTCCATTTGCCAGCTTTGGGATCAGAAGGTTGATAAAATTCTGAGTAAGGGGGGAGGTGAATGTATGATTGTTTACTTATTTCTTTCATTATCTTAAATCATCAGAACTAGAATGGTGATTTGCAGAGTCATCACATAAGGGAATAAATATTCCCCCATGTTATCCCAACAACACCTTAGTCCTCCCCACCTCACCCTTTTTAATCAGCTTTACTTAGAAAGGTTATGGCCAAGCCTGACTGAGTAAAGTCTTTACAGAGAGTATGTATAACATGGTTCTATTATTTTAAAGAATAACACAAGTTAATAATGATATAGGATGTTACAATTTATAATAGATCTGCGTTACATTATATGTCATAAACATTCATGTCCTGTAGTCATTAGACTCTTGCTGAAAATAAATTGAAGGCATTTTTAAAGAATGAAACACAGTGCAAACAACCATACAGAGTTAGTTAAGGTCTCAGAAGGATTCTGGAAGAAGTGAGTTCTTAGTGGATGTCTTTGTGATGGATAAATAAGTGTTAACCAAGAGAAATGGAAGAGGTACATTTTAATGGCAAGGAGAACATCCATGCAGGACGAGTGGCATGTGCAGGAGCCAAAAAGTAAGAGAGAACAGGTTGTTTGGGGGAATTAAAAGTAATTCTGTTGTTTAAGATATCGGAGCATGTGTCTTTTTTTTTTTTTTTAAGATTTTATTTATTTACTTAACAGAGAGAAACACAGCTAGAGAGGGAACACAAGCAAGGGGAGTGAGAGAGGGAGGGAGAAGCAGACTTCCCACTGAGCAGGGAGCCCAATGCGGGGCTCCATCATGGGACTCCAGGATCCTGACCTGAGTCAAAGGCAGACGCTTTTACAACTGAGCTACCCAGGCACCTCTCAAAACATGTATCTTAAGCATGTAAAAAAGAGAAACCACCATTAATTAATTTTCCATCTTTTTATCTGAGCCATTTGTTTTGTCATGATTTTGAAAACTAAAACAACAAATCGTGTCATTGTAGTTAGCACTCAGTTTTTCCCACAGATGAAAAGATTGCCAAAGTTTTCATTAAAAATCAGTTTGACTACCGTACACCCATGGAAAAATAATTCAAACCATGTATGAGCCTTGAATTTTATCCATATGTTCCTGTTTATTAAAACATTTTTTTTCTCCTTTGAAAGTAAACAACAGAAAAGAAATTCTTAACTCTCGGGCAATCCTTTCTGTATATTATTTATATATTCTAGCTGTGGGTCATGGAAAATTACAAGCATTTCCAAGTATATGAATAGTTATACTGAAAAGCATGGGTAAGCACAAGATTAGTAATGAAAGCTTGTCTTTACTTGTTAGGTATTATCAATATTACATGCCAATAGTTGGTTTGTGATGCATGAAAAAGGATTGCTATACTTTTGTTATTGAGCAGGTGTAGAATTGTGCAGATAGGCATAAAAGATCCACCCCTGGCAAATCCAGAGTCATTTTGAGTCACTCGGGTCATTAGGATTATTTATTCTAACTTAAGTTGGAAAGATAAACTTCTGCCCAAGTGGAAGTTATTTTCATTCTTTTGTCTCCTTTCTTTCAAATCAGTATTTTTCTCATTTGAACCAGAATTTTGCCAGTAGAGACAAGATAAACAGATCATCTATCTCTAAGAGACTATGAACATTTCTTTGATGTCAGGCCATCAGATTGAAGTTTCTGGTAGGAGCAGAGCATCTGGGGATTAGTAACACCTGGTTAAGCCCTCAGGGGAATTGAGTGTGGGGGCGGGGGTGGAGACAGATTTCAATAGCAGCCTACCAAAATTCAACTATTTAAACAAAGTATAGACTGTCGTACAAAGCTATCTTAGATGGGGTAAAGCCAACCCTATAAGGAATAAAAAAAACTGAGCCTTTTTCCGGAAATGGTCTTTCTCTTGCTCTCTAAACCACTTAGGGTCCAGACTATTCCCAGTATAAAAACAGGGTGTGTTATAAAAATCCAATTGTAAAATGTTTTTTTTATCTTATAAATATACATAAGTCTCCGTGTGATTGTTGGGTCCTTTTGCTTTTTTCACAGTGCTCTCAAAACTGTTACCTTCCCTCTTCTGAGAGGATCAAATGTCTAACATATTTTGAAGGATCTGACATGGCTATGTTTTATGCATAGTGGTTTGGAGCTCAGATTAGACTGTAATCCAGAATGTGGCAGAGTATAGTAATGATCAAATAAAAGAATCTCATCACTACATATAATGAAAAAAATGAGTTCAGAATTGAATTCTGAGGCTCAGAGTCATATCTTTGATCTCCACAGGCCTGTCAGCAGAAGCTGGAACTCCCCCTCAACTCCTGCTGGTTGGCTTTGCTAATGGAAATGCTCAAGGAACTTGGCTATCGCAGAAACTCTGCACAGGATGGACTTAGGGATAGGATTGTGGACCTGGGGTAGAATCATGGGGTCAGAGGTTCAGCTGTGGAATTAGGGGGGTTGGGTAAATTGAAAGGAGCTGAGCATTAGAGGTGGGAAAGAGAATTGAGTGGGAAGGTTGAGATACTGCGAAATAGGAAGAAATGCTGGAATAGTTTGCCCTCCCTTCTTCTCTTTCTCTTCTCCCTCAGCATCCTGTAACTGTGTAGTACAATCTGCACCTGTATTAGAATAAGGTAGTAAAACTGTGGTATGGTATAGCCACAAACAAATGACTCTTTATTGAAGTATAAAATTCTTAACAGTTTGAACAGAGTCGGAGCCAAGCCTCTGGTTGAGGAGAGTGGGTGGGGCAAAGAATGGCTGTATAAATGGCCTTGAATTCTTCTCTTGGAGCCTTTGTTTAAGCTCCTAAGATTGGGGTTGAGCCATAGAGGTTGTGGATTCTATTCTGCTTAGACAGGATCTGCCTAGCCTTGAGCAAGCTGGAAAGTTGGAAGGGGTAGGGTTCTCTTAGGGAAATCTGGGGGAATTCTTGAAGATACCATGCCAGGATTTGTATAAAAGGGTATATTTGTCAAGGACTGAATGCAGTATAAAAAAGAAATCAGTAGCTTTCTTCTTTATTTGTTCAAAAATACCACTCCTCTGCAAAATAGGATGGAAGACTTTAACAATGTCATTAATTCAAAGCTGACTCATTCAAGTTTAGCAGTCATTTGAACAAATATGACAGGATTCTTTGCAAGCAAAAACATTTGAATGAAGTAAATGCTAAATATGGGATTTGGGATGTTTTCAGCCATTGTGCATTGTAAGTTCTGGTGAACTATAAATTTTTATTAAGTTTATCATTTTATTTCGGTTCTTAGTCATTCATTTGAAATATCACTTGCCCAGTTTTTTTTTAACAGCAACAAAAAAATTATGTAGCAACCTGCTTCTCTCCTATAGATGTAATATAAAAATAAGCATTCCTTATGTGCAGATGGCATGAAGTAGGTATGGCCCAATAGATAACTGTGCTTATTCTTTAGTTACTTCCAGAAAGAAGGGCTATATGTTTTTCATTTTTTTAGATCTCTGTCACTTCTTCTGACAGACTTTTCCTCCCCACTTTATCTAAAGTAGTTCCTCCTCTTCCAGTTGCTTTACCTTACATACCTGGTGGGGTGGTATGACTGTGAGGAAAAACTTGGACTCTGGAATCCCAGATGGCTGGGATTCAAGTCTTTGCTCTACCACTAAAGGTCTAAGTGCCTTTGGTCCTTGTCTCTTCATTTGTACGATAGCACCACTTCCTAGTGTGGGTTAATTCCAATGATATTTATAAGCAGTGCAGTCCTGTAGTGCCTAGTCAGAGCTATACAAGTGATAGCTGTGATTATTATCCCCATTATTATTATTCCCTTGTAACATTTTATATTCTCTTCAGTTATTTTGAGTTACTTGTTGATGCCATTAGGAAGTGAGCTACTAAGGGTAGCACCTTATCTTCTTTCTGGTTTACCTTGGTCCCTTGAGGTCTTTGTATAGCACCTCCCTATTGTAGGCCCTCAATAAATATTGGTTCTGTGAATGAATAAGCAACCTAATAACCTTTAGAGTGAAAAGTTCTAAACCAAAACCAAATTGGTTTTAGATGTTGACAATTTTACATTTTGCAGCTAATACTCCATCATTCACTACCTAGGCATCTAGTTCATCACTGATTTATCTTAGTATTATTTCAGGAAGTTCCATTTCTCAAAACCTAAAAGGTCTGTTGTGTGACCTTAGTTAAAAAAATTTTTTTTTATATTAATGAGGTTGGGTGAATATTTGGTTGTACTTGCTTTAGAATTTTTCCAGACCAAATAATGGTAATGGTATTCTATGGATTAGATATTGAAGCCTTTTCTGATTATTCATCTCTAATATACAGATGACTCCCTAATACTTTCTGAGATGAATTTTCACCTGCTTAGGATTTTTCCTTTGGCTCCTTTGAGCAGAGCTGGGTGACCTTATTGTCAAGGATCCTCATTTTAAAAAATAACATTATTGAGTTATAAGTGATATACATTAAACTGCACATATTTAAAGTATACAGTTTGATGAGGTGTTATTTGCTGTTTTCAACTTTTAGGAGTAACCCAAAGGCAAATCTTGGGAGATGTTTCCATGGCTAGGGAAGAGAATTAAGTGTTATCATCCTTAACAGGGAAAAATCATATGTGCACAGAGCACAAATGGCCTTAAGGATAGGAGTGCTCGCTTTCTCCTCTAGAATCAGGGAATTGGGAGATGTCATCCGTGTTCCAGGAAATAAGAAGTAGAGGTTTAGGTATATAGCTGGAAGTTGCCAATGTGACTGACCCTTGAAGGAATTCAGAATCACAATGACTTTCTTTCTTAACCTAAAGTCTTTGCTCTAGAGAATAATAAAAGATCAAAATAATAGTCTTTTTTACCAGAGAGAGATAGAGAAAGAAGGAGGGGATCAGAGGTATAGAGAAAGAGAATCTTTAGTCTCCACAACCAGTGCTTGAGCCCAGTGTGGGGCTCGAGCTGACAACCTTAAGATCATGACCTGAACTGAAATCAGGAGTCAAAGGCTTAACAGACTGAGCCACCTCTAGGTGCCTCCAAAATAGTAGTTCTTGAGTATTAATCTTGATTTAGTAATCAATACAGATTGAACAATATCAGAAGATATTTTATCATCTGTGCTTTTCAGTGTATTCTTTTCCTTTAAAATTACAAAGTAAAATGTTCAATTAATTGAAATCTTTTTTTAAAAAAAAGATTTTACTTATTTATTTGACACAAGAGAGGGGGAGAGAACAAGCAGGGGGAATGGCAGGCAGAGGGAAAGGGCTCAGCAGGGAGCCCAATGTGGGGCTCAATCACAGGACCTTGAGATCGTGACCTGAGGGGAAGGCAGATTCTTAACTGACTGAGCCATTCAGGCACCCCTGATATCATTTTTTTTAAAGGCTTTTTTTTTTTTTAAGATTTTATTTATTTATTTGACAGAGAGAAATCACAAGTAGGCAGAGAGGCAAACAGAGAAAGAGGAGGAAGCAGGCTCCCTGCTGCGCAGAGAGCCCGATGCGGGGCTCGATCCCAGGACCCTGAGATCATGACCTGAGCCGAAGGCAGAGGCTTTAACCCACTGAGCCACCCAGGCGCCCCCCTGAAATCATTTTTATAAAAGAAATGTAGGGGGGGCGCCTGGGTGGCTCAGTTGGTTAAGCGACTGCCTTCGGCTCAGGTCATGATCCCGGAGACCAGGGATCGAGCCCCGCATTGGGCTCCCTGCTGGGCAGGAAGCCTGCTTCTCCCTCTCTCACTTCCCCTGCTTGTGTTCCCTCTCTCGCTGTGTTTCTCTCTGTCAAATAAATAAATAAAATCTTAAAAAAAAAAAAAGAAATGTAGGATAATTCGGGGAAATTAGATCAACTATATTGCTTCATATCCAAGTTTCCCCCTTAATTCTGAAGTAAATTAATCTTTATAAAAGAAACTTAAGGGCTCCTGGGTGGCTCAGTTGGTAAACCACTGCCATCGGCTCAGGTCGTGATCCCAGAGTCCCAGAATTGAATCCTACATCATGCTCCCAGCTCCACGGGGAGTCTGCTTCTCCCTCTGACCTTCTCCCCTCTTGTGCTCTCTCTCCTCTCTCTCTCTCTCTCTCTCTCTCTCTCTCTCTCTCAAATAAATAAGTTCTTTTTTAAAAAAAAGAAAGATGAAAGAAAAAGAAACTTAGAGAAATGGTTGGAAACTCGGAGAGGAAGAATTACTATGTTGCTTATCACACTTCTTCCTTCAAATCTGAAGAATTATTTTTTACAAATGAAACTTAGAGATACTGTTCAATAAGGGAGAATTATTCTGTTGCTTAGCATCATACTTCCATTAACTGGGAAATGCAGCAAGACTGAAGGGCAAACCAGTGCTAGCTAGGTTTTTATTTGGGGTCTGAGAACTGCAACTGAAGAGACACAGATTCGAGCAGGAATTGAAAATGTGTTCCAAAGTGGGGAGAGAAGAGGAGGGCTTTAAACACAAGAGGGGATTTCCAGTAAAGCCACATAAATTGTTTGTCAGGAATTATGATTGGTGCTGACAGGTAGAAGCTATTCTTATCTGTACATGACTGGTTGCTAAGGGCTATCACTAAGCAAAAAGTCCATTTGTAAGTAAAAGAAAAAAGTTCATTTCTCTTAAAATGGCAGAGTTGCAGCTGGTGCCCCAGGATCCTTGTGGTTTGGCAGTGACCTATATTTTAAAGCTTACCTTTTCTTTCAGGTGGGGACATGCAGTAAGCCTTGCTTTCTTAATGGCCTCCTGGCTCCATTTTAAATGGCTCTCCTAGCAAGCCTGACTCCGTTTTGATGCTTCTTTCACATTTTTCCCCTTTGATTGAGATCTTTCCTTGGAACAATTTGATGTTCAACTAGTAGGTCATCCAACATTAGTAAAGGCATCCTCAACTCCAGGAAGGCTGTTAGAAAATCTTACCCCACAGAGGAAGGAAAGTAGAGGTAGGGTGATTGGTGTATTTGAGGAGAGCTATGACCACATTTGCACAACAGGGAGATTTTCAGGAGATAAGGCTTAGGTATTATCCTCACTTGAGCAGTTTAACAAATTTACAATAGGAGAATCAAGAAGTCTAAATGAGTAGGCTTGGCTTTTTGTTGGAAACTTTTGAGCAATACGTTTTGGTTTCCTGAATCATGGTACAACATTGAGAAAGGCAAAGAGTTAATAGTTGCACTAAAACAAAGAAAGAACAGATTAATAAAACAGTGAGTAATATTATTTGTAGTCCTTTTCTTAGGACAGTCCCCATCCCAGTTGAAAGCCAGCTGAATAAATATGGAAATCTAAGTTTAAACTAGCTTGTTAGTCCAGGGGAATGAGTTACTTTTAGAGATTTGGTGAATTTGAAAAGTTTAGTTGTCTCTAATTCCACCTGGTGGGATGTATAAGTCCAGGTGCAACAGGAAGTGTTTGTAATAGCACTGACTCCTCTTTGGGCATCCAATAGGTAGTCTAAAGCTACGTGATTGTCAAGGACCACCCAGGAAGGAAAATCTAAAGATTTCTTTTGGGCCCTAATAGCTCTAGCATTTGATCTGACCATTCTTTTTATAGTTTGGGATAGGTGTCATATCATGGATTTGTTCCATGCAGTTCCTTTCCAGCCAGGAGCTAAAAATTCTACCAAAGTGGGTTGTTTCTGAAGAGTTGACCCTTTCAGAGAGGTCACAGCCTTGACAGTGGCCATACCTGTTTTCCTTCTATACAGGGAGATCTTCATCAGGGTAATTCTCAATCATATTAAGGACTCTCTTTTGTCTTCCTGGTTTCTGGGAACCTTGAGTTACTGATTTAAGAATTGTGAGTGGAGTTGTTAAATAACCCAGGAGACATTGTCCAGGGAGTTTCCAACTATCTAAACATTCAAATGTCTATGGTCTATTTTTAAATGCACAGACAAATATGTGTCCTGAGGGTACACAAAGTACACCTGCCAGGGTCTGGTTATTTATAGATTCATTTACCAGTATGGAAGAGAACATATCAAATCAGGGATCTGTATGTGGGTTAAGGTAATTATTTCTTCAGGCATTGAGCAGCTTATCTACCCAGCCTATAGATCTCATTTCTAGTTGGGAGAAGGTGTTAAATAGAGGGCTGGGGCAAGTTATACTAGGAGAATATTTATTTTTGAGTGAAACCATTGATAAAGGAGAGCTCATGGATATTGTAGGCACTTCTTCAGATAGAAGGAACCTCAAAGCATGGGGGATTTGTTTTGCCTGGCAGCAAAATTATTTTGACACGATAAGTAGAGCTTGAAGAGGTTGTCTGATTTATGGTGTAATTCAGAAGGGATGAAAAATAATTGACAGGTATAACAAAGGGATCAGCTGTTTTACCATGGTTGGTAAGGGGCTAATGATGACATATCCAGCAATCAGATAAGTTTCTTGCTTTAGCCATAGTGTGGGCTAACCAAATAAGGGTACTTTTATGCCTAGTTTCCCTGTGTCCTGAGGACAAAGTGAGTAGGATTAAGGGAATCATCTTTGGGTATAGTAAATTCAGAACTGTTTAAACAGCATTAAACAATTGAAACCAGAAGGAGTAAGAAGAAATCAAGCAGAGTGCAGTTATTGCTATAAAAGGGAGTAGGATACCCAATATTGCTTTAATGTTCATTGGCTAAAGAGCTTATTCTATTATTTTTTTGTTAAAGTTTTTATTTATTTATTTGACCAAGCAAGAGAACACAAATGGGGGAGCAGCGGAGAGAGAGGGAGAAGCAGGCTCCATCCCAGGACCCTGGGATCATGACCTGAGCTGAAGGCAGACGCTTAACTGACTGAGCCACCCAGGTACCTCTAAAGAATTTAATATACAGGCCTGGTCCAGATTCTTGGAAAGCAGTGTATATCAGGTGTTGTTTGCTTCTAATCCTGGCTGGGTGGACTTCAGGGTGGTCTTGTGCTCTCTGGAGACTTTCAATTTGAGGTCCCCAAAGGCTTGGGATGACCATTCAGGATTGAGGCCCTTTTTTATGCATTTTTAAAAAAGATTTTATTTATTTATTTGACAGAGAGAAACACAGCTAGAGAGGGAACACAAGTGGGGGGAGTGAGACAGGGAGAGGCAGGCTTCCCACTGAGCAGGGAGCCCAATTCGGGGCTCAGTCCCGGTACTCCAGGATCATGACCTGAGCTGAAGGCAGTCGCTTAACCAACTGAGCCACCCAGGCGCCCCCAGGATTGAGGCCCTTTTAAAATGAATCCATGAGTTAGTACCCTAGAGTTCCGCAACACAAGGATTGGTTAATAATTTAGTATGGTTCTTTCTCTTGGAGCTGTAAGGTATCTTTGTGGAGATGATGTTTCCAATAAATATTGTCACCAAGTTGGAGGTCATAGTAATGTATGTCTTTATCTCCCAGAAGCATGCTGTGAAGAGTGTTCTGTGAGCTATGTGTTAATTTTGAGGGCTTTTATGAGTTCCTTGCAGTAGATTAAAAGGTCTTCTTTTAACAAAAGTGGTTCATACATACCATCATCTAGCCTCATAGGTCTGCCAGTGATCATTTCTTAGGGTGACAACCTCCTTTTTCCTGTAGGTGTGGACCTAAAGTTGAGTGGTGCTAAGGGCAGAGCTCTGCCCTTTAAAGGATTCTGTGGGTTTTGTCAGTTGATTTTTTTTTATAATCCTACTAAACATTTCACCAGTCCTGAGGACTGGGGATGGTAAGCTCACAATGAAGGTATAGGATGGGCCAGATTTTACAAATTGAATTACCTGACCAGTGAAATGGAATCCTGTCTTTATGGAGCTCCGAGGGAATTCCACAAGCAAAAATACTTTTTTTCTAATAGTATTTTGCCTACTGATGAGACCATGGCTCTGTGGCATGGAAATACTTCTACCCAAAGAGAAAACATACAGATGATTACCAGTACAAATTTGTATGCCTGAGAAGGCAGCAACTGGATGAAGTCTGTTTGCAATAAAACAAAGGGACCTGAGGATAAGGGAAAATGTCCAATAGAGGTATGATGGGTTTTCTAGGGTTATGTTTTGGACAAATTTGACATTTCTCATATACTTGGGAAGCAGCTTTGAGATATGGCTTCCATTGTACCCTTTTCCCCATAAGATCATATTGTTGGTGTTTTGATCAGTTCAGTCATGGGTATATTTATTGTTAGTACAGATGGGGTCTGGCCATCCTTTTGGATCTAACCATACATTGCTTTTTTTTTTTTTTTTTTAAAGATTTTATTTATTTATTTGAGAGAGAGATAGCAAGAGAGAGCATGAGGAGTGGGGAGAGGGAGAAGTGAGTTCCCTGCTTACCAGGACCATGGGATCATGAACTAAGCCAAAGACAGACACTTAACCAACTGAACCACTCAGGCACCCTGCTTTTTGGTCTAAATTTGCATCCTTGTCCAACACATTTATTTCTTATTTTGTTGGGCAGCTGAGTGTGCTGTTAGAAGGTGACCCAACATATCCATTAAGGATTCAGCCAAGGTTAAAGATGTCCTGATTATATTAGGGGGTGAATTGAGAGCTGCTCTCTTGGCAGCCGCATCAGCCAAATGCTTTCTCTTGCTCTCTTCTGTATTTGCCATAGGATGTGCAGGAATTTTTATAGGCTAGGGATTTAGGTAATTGAATGGCTTCTAAAATGTTTAAGACATACATGCTTTTTTTTTTTTTTTTTTTTTTAATTATCTGTCCATAGGAGGTCAGAAAATCTCTTTGTTTCCAAAGTGTTACAAAATCATGGGTAACACCAAAGGCATATTGACTGTCAGTATAAATATTGGCATTTTGTTTGTTTGTTTTGTTTTTTAACTGGGACACAAGCTCGAGTTAATTCTTGAAGTTCTGCCTGTTGGGTGCAAGTTGTTTGGGGCATTGAGTCAGCTTCCATTGTTCATTTAAGGAAATAATTATATAACCAGCCTGATAGTGACTTGTTTCATCTTTTAGATAGCACCCATCAGCAAACCAAATTAATTCAGTATTTTCTTTTCTTTTTTTTTTTTTTTTTAAGATTTTATTTACTTATTTGACAGAGAGAAATACAGCAGAGAGGGAACACAAGCAAGGGGAGTGAGAGAGGGAGAAGCAGGCCTCCTGCCGAGCAGGGAGCCCGATGTGGGGCTCGATCCCGGGTCTCCGGGATCATGACCTGAGCCGAAGGCAGTCGCTTAACCAACTGAGCCACCCATGCGCCCCAATTCAGTATTTTCAAGAGGGGTTTGCTGTAAATCAGTTTAAGGAGTCTGCTGTTGGTCTGTCAACGTCATTTATGAGGAAGTTCATGTGTAGGCAAAGGAAGAATAGCAGTGTTTTGTGTATTGTAGCAAGCAATAATAACATTGGTAGGGGATAGTAAAAGAATTTCATACGAGGTTAGTCTGCTTACGGATAGATGTTAAGTGTGATGGGAGTTAAGCAGGGCTTCCACCCAGGGAAGTATACGTAGTCAGTGGTGAGCAACCACAGTTGCTTGCATGCATGGAAAGAAGCCTTTGGCCACCTGGTCTAGTTCTTGATGATAGTACCCAGTGGGTCAGTGCCGGCCTCCATATCATTGGATTAAAGTGCCCACTACATTTCTGTCTCTTTTATGAATAAAAAGAAAGAAGTATAATAATAGGATGCCCCAGGGCAAGAAGGTTGTATAGGCTACTCTTTATTTTATTAAAGGCTTTCTGTGATCCTGCTGCCCATGTAAAGGTTTCTGCTTGGTCAGCTTATGAAGGGAATAAAAAGACTGAGCCATAGCAGAGAAATTTAGATATAATTTCTATAATATCCTACCAACCCTAAAAACCCTCTGAATGGTCTTTGGAAAGGTCAAGATAGCTTGAATTCTGTTGGGATCCAGAGAAGGCTGTGATTAGTGACCAAATGTCCCATATACTTAATTTGGGATTGATGGAATTGCAGTTTTTCTTTAGATACTTTGTGTCCCCTTTTTACTAGTTCTTGAAGGAGGTGGAGACTGTTTTTGAGAGATACCTCTCCAGAAGTTGAACACAAGAGGAGTCATGTACTTATTGTAGAAGGGAGGACTGATATGGAAACCCTTTTATATTGGTGACAGCTGCCTTTAAGATTTGAGAAAAGTAGATTGGATCCCCCATGTAAACCTGAGGCATTACTGTCCAAATGTACTGTTGTCCTCCCAGATGAAAGCAGATAGGAGCTGACTTCTGGAATTGATAGGAATACTGAAAAGGGCACTACAGAAATATATAACTAAAGAATTTACTTTCTGGTGGTATGGCATAGAGCAAGGTGGGAGGATTAGGCATAACAAGTGCAGAGGTGTGACTGTTGCTTATTGCTCTCAGATCTTGTACAGACCTCTGTCCCCTTACATGAGGTTTTGGACAGGATAGGAGTATTTCAAGGACGTGATGATAAAACAGTGAGACTTTGCTTAAAATATTCTTCAATAATGGACTTAATTCCTTGAGCAGCCTCTGCATTTAATTGGTAAATATCAGGCAGGGGCTTATTTTCATCAGTATTTATTATTGGTAGTACACAATGAATGCAGCCAATTTCAGTTGCATTTTTAGACCATAGTTCAGGTAGAAGGAATCTAAGAAGGGATTTGGCTCAGTTACAGTGCCTGTGAGACTGGGACAACTATGGACAGATCTTCTTGAGGATTGTCAGTTGGTGGTTGAAGAAGTAAAAACCTTCTTGAGAAAAAGAAATATGAACCTTGTATGCCTCAAGAAAATCTTGTCCTAATAGGTAAATAGGGGCAGAGGGAATTAAAAGAAATTGATGAGCTCCTTGAAGGGGCCAAATTGAAAGAGAATAAGGAGGAATTTGGAAATAGTAATGGATTGACTAGAAACACCCAACATTTTTATAGTTTCAATTTTCCAAGAAAGGGAAAGGATGAGGCTGGTGGGGTCGAGGACTAAGTGTAGCTCCAGTGTCTTAGAGCCTTAGTTACCTCATTCCCAACTATTAAGTCTGTTTTCCCCAGAAGTGAGTCAAAAATATGTGGAAAATCCCCTTTTGATCCTTGGAGCATTCCTATTGTTGGGAGTATTTAGGCTGGAATCCCTGTGAGGAATTATGGTCTCAGAGGCTATTGGTCTTATGGGAGCCTCTTACATGGTAAATAAAACTTTTCCCAGTGTCTGGGCTTCAGTAGTGGCAAACCCCTTGAAGGGATGGTTTGCCTGGAAGATTTTGGAAGGCAAGTTTGCTTGTTAAGTGTTGTGTTTGTAAGCTCATTATTTGGGTGGCTTGAATCTGACTACTTAAAACTTAGATGGCTTTTTTCTTATTTTTTCTTGGGATTGTTCAGGCAGGTTGATTAGCCTTTGAGGATCCCTAGCGGCTCAGTTAAGCAGCTTAGGTTAAACAAGTGTGCTTAGTTAGTTCTTCATTGAACCTGTTCAGGAAGGTTGAGTTAAAAAGGGTGGATATTTCATAATTACACAAGAATATTGTTTTTAGATTCTTTCAGGGAGATTAATCATAAACATCTTCATCAGGTTTTGAGTATACTGTTAGATCATTTTCTGTAGTTTTAGGAAAAAGTTTAGTAGTTTTAGGAAAAAGTTTAGGAATCTCATTATAAAGTTTTTTTTGTGTTTTATTTGCTAGTTGAGAACATTTGATTGGACAGTTGCTCTCCACTTACTGAAATTCTCAAAAGGATTTTTCTAATTTACTATGTCCATCCATTCTTAAGCTCTGCCTTCACCAAGCATGTGAATCAGTTGGTAGAGATTGGAGTAACCTCATTGTTAAGTTTGGATCACTAGGTTAAATTCCTTCACAAAACTTATAGGATTCTATTTAGGATCCAGGAACTAACTCTTTAACAATAGCTCAGAGTTCCGGTTTTGTCCAAGAAGTAGAGGTCACGGTGTGGGGGTGGGCTTCCCTGAATTACCTTCATTAGGTTTAACCTTAAAGAGAGTGGCAAAGGCTGGTGGCTCAGGATCTGAGTTATTATTGCAAGGAAGTTCAGCTAGTGAAGGATAAAGAGGTGTTAGGCAAGCAGGAGAAGGACAGGAAGGAAAATAAGCAGAGACCACAGATGAGCCTTTGGAAGACTCTCCAGTGTAGTAAGTCTCCAAGACAGCTCAAATTAACCTTGGTTAATTTCAAGTTAGCATTCTGCAGGGAAGCAATTTTGGAAGTACATATGCATTTCAAGGCCTTGAAATATCAGTGAAAATAAGCTTCCCACTTAAGCTATTTTGTCTTACAACCTCTTTCAGTTGGCTGCACAGATAAACCAATTTAAGAATTTCAGAAAAGCCTCAGTGAGCCAGTTCAATTGTAAGTTATCCTGAGTAATAACTGGTCAACATGACAAATGTTTGCAGGACAAAGGTCCATAGTTTTTATACAGAAAGCCCGCAAGAGTTCCAGAAAGAGACTGATTAGTAGCCTTCTCTTTAGAGAATGAACTATCCATTTTAACAAAGTGTACTCACGAGAGATAAAACAGGAAACCATACTAACGCTGGCAACATCCGACACCCAAACAGAGCCTGAACCTCAGCTGAGTTGGGAGGCTCTGGATCAAGAGGACTACTACTGCAGCCAAAAAACACTGAGGAGTGACAGAGCACCGTGAACTCTTGTAGGCACTTTACGTGAATCCACAGCTGCCCAGCAGCCCCAGTCACTTTGGATCTCACTTTTGACACCATGTAATGTCAAATGAGAAATGCTGCAAGACTGAAGGGCAAACAGGATTTTATTTGGTGTTTGAGAATTGCAATTTGAGAGACACAGATTCGAGCAGGAATTGAAAATATATTTTGAAATGGGGAGAAAAGAAGAGGGCTTTTAAAGGCAAAGCGACTGGGTGGTTCATTTAGTTAAGCGACTGCCTTCGGCTCAGGTCATGATCCCGGAGACCCGGGATCGAGTCCCACGTCGGGCTCCCTGCTCCGTGGGAAGCCTGCTTCTCCGTCTCTCACTTGCTCTGCGTGGGTTCCCTCTCTAGCTGTGTTTCTCTCTGTCAAATAAATAAAATCTTTTAAATAAACAAACAAACAAACAAATAAATAAAGGCAAAGTGAGAATTTCCAGTAGCACCACAGAAATTGTCAAAAAATTATGATTGATGCTGAAAAACTGAAGCTATTCTTATCTCCACATGATTAGTTGCTGAAGACTATCACTAAGCAAAAAGTCCATTAGTAGTAAAAGAAAAAAATTCATTTTTCTTGAAACAGTAGAGTTGCAACCTGTGTTCCTGGATGCTTACAGTTTGGCAGTGACGTATATTTTAAAGTTCATCTTTTCTTTCAGGTGGAGACATACGTAAGCCTTGCTTCCTTCATGGTTTCCTGGCTCCATTTTAAATAGTTCTCCTAGCAATACCTGCTTCATTTTGATGTTTCCTTCACACTTCTAATTTTTAATTCTTTTTTTTTTTTTAAAGATTTTATTTATTTGACAGAAACACAGCGAGAGAGGGAACACAAGCAGGGGGAGTGAGAGAGGGAGAAGCAGGCTTCCCGCCAAGCAGGGAGCCCAATGTGGGACTCAATCCCGGGTCTCCGGGATCATGACCTAGGCTGAAGGCAGTCACTTAACCAACTGAGCCACCCAGGCACCCCTTAATTTTTAATTCTGATAATGAAACGCGCACACACACACACATATTAGCACGGTGGGCTCTGTTTCATAGTGCATGGTTTCTTATCTTCTGAATGTTATCAACCTGATACAAATAATTGTTGCCTTTCGTTCTGCCACAATGATAGAGGGGAAAATGAGCACTGGCTTCTGAATTTCTAAGGGCATGGGAGGGTCTCCCCTGGACTCCAGGAAGAACTGCTTAATAGAGATGGCTAGAAGCAACTTGGCTAGATTCAGTCTGATAAGGAGGCCTTTAAATTAGGTAAGGAACTTTAAGACAGTTTACACTCCATCTATTTATTCAGTAGCCTCTTTCTAATTTAAGAGTTTCCTTTTTGTTTCTATCAGGAAAAGACTCAGGACTGAGATTCTAAAGATCAGTTAATGTTTATTGAATTCTCACTGCATAAATGGATGGTTACCAGTACTCTGAGTAACTCTAAAGAATATAAAAATGCAGGTCATCTGTAGTGCATTCATCAGAGGCTGAAGATAATGACCACCTGGTGTCTAACATCCACAGTGATTCCCCATAGAACCCTCAAATTTCTTAGCCTGGCCATATCCCCCTAGAAATACCCAGGGCCCTAGCTAAGTTGATCTACTGATCATACCTGGAAAACATAGCTTAGAATTGCTGCCATTACAGCTCATCTGAGATATTTCTTTTTCCAACTATCTGTAGAAAGTTCATTCTTTCTTCAGGGTCCAGATGAATACTGTCGTATCTCTTGAAGTTCTTCTTTTCTAATTTTCCTATGCAGAAATAAAATAGCAGAATAGCCTCCTTCTTGTTTTGAACTTCTGTGATACTGTTTGTACAGTTTGTACAGATCTGCCACATGCTAAGAGTATAATTATGTATGTAGATGATTTAAAGTTTTCCTGTGTTCCTTGGGAGCCACATCTTACATAAAGAATATTTTTAATGATTTTATTTCAGCATTATGATCACATTGTGGACAAGTTGAAAAGGAAACAAATAACCCTTAGTACCATCACATATAATTTGGATAAATATCTTTCCATTCTTTCCCCTTATGTTTTAATGACACTACACACATGATTTTGGCATTCTCTACATTATTATTTTTTTTATTTTATTTATTTGACAAAAGGAAACACAGCCAGAGAGGAAACACAAGCAGGAGGAGTGAGAGAGGGAGAAGCAGGCTTCCCGCCGAGCAGGGAGCCCGATGTGGGACTCGATCCCGGGTCTCTGGGATCATGACCTGAGCTGAAGGCAGTCGCTTAACCAACTGAGCCACCCAGGCGCCCCAGGACATTTTGATTTTTCATCAAGCATTATGACATTTCAAATTCTAACACCTAAAAGGTTATTTTTCAGAAATGACTCATTATTCAACAATTTCAAATATCTGAGGTTGCCTTTTTTTTTAAGATTTTATTTATATGTTTGACAAAGAAAGACATAGTGAGAGAGGGAACACAAGCAAGGGAAGTGAAAGGGGGAGAAGCAGGCTCCATGCCGAGCAGGGAGCCCAATGCGGGGCTCCATTCCAGGACTCTGGGATCATGACCTGAGCCGATGGCAGACGCTTAATGACTAAGCCACCCAGGCACCCCTGAGATTGCCTTTTTAAAAAGAAAAACTGCAAGCTAATTAAAACCATAGTACTTTAAGGCCTTTTAAATTTTATTATTATTTATTAAATTTTTATTGTATTACTGTATACATACTAAATTTGTCAGTAACTAAGGCTTTAAGAAGCAAAATAGATCAATTTTAATTAACCAAGGGTTAAGTCCTTTCTTATATCTGAAGATTAATCTTCTATATTATTCTGTACATTTGTGTATATAAGTGGCATGAACAGAAGCATCCTGATTATTAAGCCACCAGGGAACAAGCTTCTAAAGTGAAATTGAATGTATTTCTGGAAAATGTTTTCAAAGTGTTGTAGAATAGTATTCCTTTTAAAATAGTGTTTAGTGACAGTTACCTATTAGGCTTCACGTGTGAGTGGAGCAAAAGTTTCTCTATATGCTGAGGAGAAGGAAGATCTTAAAGTACAAAGTAGTGGTGGTCAATACTCTTAGTATTTTTCTGTGTAAGAGTCCTTGGTGATTAGCCTTCCTCTCTACTCTTTATAACCTCCCACTGCTTCATACATACACACACACACACACACACACACACACACACAAACACTTTAGGGACCAGGGAGAAATATTTGTTCACTACTTTATTAACTGATTACATATCACTGTGGAATTTCTGTCAGTGTGTCATTTGACACTGACATATTTTTACTTAGAATTTAATGAGAATTGCATATTTTTATCCTCCTGATACATAGTCCAGATGTAGTATTACTACATCTGGTAATGAGGTCCTTGAAAATGTGTCACTGGAATGTATCCTTTTGGTTTATAGACATTTCTTATTTGTGGTGTGTTTTTGGTGAACAAATACCAAATTGAGACACACACAAACCTAGTGTATTTAGTTAGAGTCATAAGCACAGAGAACTGAACTGAACCCAACTTTTAAATTATCCATTGGTCTGTCTCTCCTCTCGGCCTCATGATAAGATTATAGATCTGTTGCTTCAGAAATAACAGGTGTGACTGCCTCTTTAGCATTAACCTTGAGGGTAGAGTTTTCCTCTCTCTCTAAATCCTTCTGCGTATGTGCTGATCATCGTCCTCCCTTCATCTTGGTGGATGAAGTGTTTCTCTTCCTTTGCAGTTTCTGCTTTCTCCTCCCAGGCCTTTCATTCTCCAGAACTCGGTCACATCGTGTACATTTTTTGTTTTGCATTTTAGTTATTTGCTTTCCCCTTGTCTCCCCCTTAATGTAGGAAAATGAGCGCTTTTGCTCATCTCAAAACTATTTTCCTTGACTGCATTCCCCCAGTTATGGTTCTACCTCTTCCCTTCCTTACCCTACCAAAATTCTTGCAAGAATCATTGACACCTGTTCAGTGCCTGTTTTCTGTTCACCTGCAGTTAGCCTTCAGCTACTTCAGTCCCTGAACCTGCCCTCCCAGCTGCCAACTAACTGTCTTTTCTTAGCTCTGATATGTTGTTTTATCCTTCCAGTGGCATCTACCACTATTTTTTCTTTCTCTTCTGCTGCCCCCCGCCCCCTGTGGTATTAACCATCACAGGCACCATTCTTTTTTTTTTTTTTTTTTTTTTTTTCCCACAGGCACCATTCTTAATCTTCCTGAAACTACTTGTCTTTTTCATTTCTGGGTTATTGGTTGGTTGGTCGGTCTGGAAAACTTTGCAGGGTCTTTCAATAGCCTGAACTGCTGAGTGCCTTTTGCCTTTCCTCCTACCTCTGCTATCTTCCATACTTTTTGTTCCCTAGGTCAGAGAACACCAGCTAGTGTGACCCCACAGGACTTTCATGCTTAGCTTGTAGAGTGGGTTTGTTTTAGTTCATTCTTAAAATGGAAAAATCAGGAGATTTTACATAGGCCCAAATTTCTAGCTTTCCTTTAAAAAAAAAAAAAAAAGTCGGCTGACACCAGCAAGCGGCTGCCTCTTGAGAGAGGGCCCACACTCGCCCAGTGTACCATAGAGTCTGTTCCCTATTGGTATCTGTCTGGTCTTCA
The DNA here is from genome assembly GCA_004023965.1 of Spilogale gracilis. NCBI lineage: Eukaryota > Metazoa > Chordata > Mammalia > Carnivora > Mephitidae > Spilogale > Spilogale gracilis. Next base: position 3,536 of record PITA01003860.1, on the reverse strand, counting down.
CTTATGTCTGGCCTTCACTCACCTTCCTTAGCTCCACTGACATGTGAATTTTGCACTTACTATCCTTAGTATTAGAAATATCATGCTATTTCCGGGGTCTCTTTTCTCACAAGTCAGAGAGGTTGTGTCTCTGTGTCCCTCTTTACCCTAAACAGTACTATGCCAGGCTTATAATAGTTAAAAAAAAAAAAAGAATGAGTGAAAGGCTCCATTAGGTTTGATCACCATGGACCTGAGGGCTCTAGCTTGGCAGAAAGGTCTCTGCCTCTGAGTATTTTGAATGAGATGTTTTTGTTTTGGGAGGAGAAAAAGTATCAGTACTTTATATAGGAATAAAACTTCACAGATCATTAAGTCCAACTTCATGTTACATATTACACACAAGATAAGGTGTCAGGGCAACAGAACAAGTGAAGGATCAGCTGGGATCCCTCTGAATTGTGAGAGTAACTCATGTTCATAGAGAGTTTTATAGGTTAAAGAGCATTTTAACCTGTACTCATTTTTATGTGGGGTATGGAGACTAATTTCACCTTCCCCATTTTTTTTAAATATTTTATTTATTTGACAGAGAGAAACACAGCCAGAGAGGGAACACAAGCAGTGGGAGTGAGAGAGGGAGAAGCAGGCCTCCTGCCTAGCAGGGAGCCCGATGTGGGACTCAATCCCGGATCTCCAGGATCATGACCTGAGCGTAAGGCAGTCGCTTAACCAACTGAGCCACCTAGGTGCCCCACCTTCCCCATTTTATACGCTAAGAAAACTGAAGCCATGGAATTTATTTTTTTAAGATTTTACTTATTTATTAGAGAGAGAGATCATTGGCAGGCAGAGAGGCAGGCAGAGGGAGAGGAAGAAGCAGGCTCCCCTCTGAGCAGAGAGCCCAATTAGATTTGGGCCCCAATCCCAGGACCCTGAGATCATGACCTGGGCCGAAGGCAGAGGCTTTAACCCACTGAGCCACCCAGGTGCCCGGAAGCCATAGAATTTAAATGGTTAACTCAAGATTACTCGGTCAGTGAGGAAGGACCTGACTCCAACCCAGACCTTTCAGTTTCACGGTCCCAGCTTTTCCTGTGATTTTTGTGAACCATCCTTTACTCAGCTCACTAAGCCAAAATTCTTTTTAGGCGTTCAGTAAAGTGAACACTCCCTTTGTCCAGAATCAGAGACCAGGAAAAGAAAACTCTAGTTATTTTTTAACACTTGGGGCCAGCAGATGTGAAGATAATGAAAATAAGCAAGGAGCTAAGTAACTGATGTCTCACCTCCCTAACCTAGTGCAGTAGGGCAGTTACTTTAAAATTGTTTTCCCATGCTAGGATATCATGAAGGTTCTATTGAGTCTGTATTCCTCACTGCCCTGCTATGTAAAGGAGTAACACATGTTACTAGGGAACTGTTTCAGGGCTCGGGAAGCTTCAGGAATGTGGGCCAAGGGAGGTCAGGGGAGAAGTTTTAGTCATTCTTTCTCAGTTCAGCAAATTCGTTGTGCTTAATGAACCTCAAGAGACAGCCACCTTGGGTGCAGTTCCTCTCCCCTCAGAAACCCCTGAGAGTCTAGTGCTGTGCTATTATGTACATGTAGCTACTGAGCACTTGAGATGTGCCCATCCACATGGGGGATGTGATCTAAGTATACAGTACACACTGGATTTTTTTTTTAATGCAAATATTTCAGTAATTTATTTAAAAAAAATTTTTTTTAAGATTTTATTTATTTGACAGAGAGAAACACAGCCAGAAAGGGAACACAGGCAGGGGGAGTGAGAGAGGGAGAAGCAGGCTTCCCGCAGAGCAGGGAGCCCGATGTGGGGCTCCATCCCTGGTCTCCGGGATCATGACTGGAGCCGAAGGCAGTCGCTTAACCAACTGAGCCACCCAGGCGCCCCTAAAAAATTTTTTTAAAGATTTTATTTTTTTAGATGACAGAGAGAGAGATCACAAATAGGCAGAGAGGCAGGCAGAGAAAGAGGGGGAAGCACCCTCCCCGCTGAGCAGAACCCGATGTGGGACTCGATCCCAGGACCCTGAGATCATGACCTGAGCTGAAGGCAGATGCTTAACCCTCTAAGCCACCCAGATGCCCCGTTTTTAAATTTTTTATTTTATTTATTTTCTAGAGGTTTTATTTATCTTAGAGAGCATGTGTGTGAGAGAGTGAAGAGGAGCAGAGGGAAAGGGACAAGCTGAATCAGAGCTAAGTTCAGAGGAGGACGTGGGGCTGTGCCCCTTGACCCTGAGATCATGACCTGAGCCAAAATCAAGAGGTAGAGGCTCAACTGACCAAGCTACCCAGGCATCCTATTTCAGTAATTTTTTTATGTTGATTACTTATTGAGTGATAATATCTTAGATAAATCAGATTAAATAAAATATGTTATTAAAATGAACTTTACCTGTTTCTTATCTTTTTAAATGTGGCTATGAAAATTTTAAAATTAAACATGTGACTTATACTTCAGTTGGATGGTGCTGGTTTAGAGAAAATCCCTTCTTCCCTTGATAGTTCTAAAAGACTGACATTTTTATTCTTTCAACAAGTATTTACAGAGCCCTAAAAGGAGCTGTTGGCTGAGGGAGGCTTTCGGATCAATTTAAAAAGACTCCTGAGCAATGCCTTCAGTCTAATTATTCCTTTTCTGTGGGGGAGTCTTCTATTATAAATGAAGACTGAGCTTGCTTTTGTTATTTGGATCATCCAAAAACAAAAATATTGTTACCTAAATGCAGAGAAGAATAGAAGATTAATGGAAGTACAAATTCCTCATTGCTATTACGTAAAAACATTTTGCAAAGGACTATAATATGAGGCGCAAAATATCTTTGTTTCTGCAAAGAGGAGGTAAATGGCATGAATTTAGATCCTGTAGCATTGGTTCACTGGTATTATTTAAAGTGTCTAATGCTCTGGGGAAGGAACACTGGACCTAACAATGCAGCAGAACACTGAAGTATCTTTTTAAAACACGACTTTATGAATGCATTTCAAACCAATGAGGAAAAGATGCACTGTTAATAAACAGTGATGAGCCAGCTCCTGAACCATGTGGATAAAACAGTGCTATCCTCAATCTTTACACAAATGTGCACATGTTTTGAAGATTGAAATGTAACAAGAAAGAGAAAAGAAGGAAGGAAAGGAGCCATAAAAGTACTAGGAAAAAGTGATTTTCTCTTTTTAAATAATAGAATATAATTTTTAAAGCATAGTAAATTGAGGGGCACCTAACTGGTTCAGTCCGTGGAATATCCAACTCTTTTTTTTTTTTTTTTTTAAGATTTTATTTATGTATTTTTTTTTTATTGTTTACCATCTTATTTTTTTTTTTTTTAGATTTTTTTTTCCAGTGTTTCAAGATTCATTCCCCATTCCCCACACCCAGTGCTCCCCGCTTTAGGTGTCCCCAGTACCCACCACCAGGCTCTCCCATCCCTCCACCCCCCTCCCTCCAAGTCCCTCAGTTTGTTTCTGTGTTCAAAATCTCTGTTGTTTCGTTTCCCTCCCTAGATTACCCTAGTTCCCATTTGCTTTC